>VXBZ01003023.1:187396-219971 GCA_013399135.1 Heliornis fulica
TTTTTTTTTTTCAGATATTTTTATTTTATTTTCGTCTGTAAAACCTTACAAATTTCATCCAATGGCTGATGGAATGTCATGTGGAACTCAGAGCATAAATGGAAAAGAGAAAAGTAAAAATAAATACTCCCTCAAGCCTAGTAAATTTGCCAAATGAGTTCTGTTAATGCAGTCTGATAGTGAAACCCATGCAATTCCAAGATTTTCTTCAAATCCATTATTCACAGTCTTTTTAGCACAACTTTATACATACTGCTTAGAGTGCTTTGGAAAGCATATATTACAGCTAATTCTAGTGCCTTAAAATGAACACCAATAGATGTCATCATGATTTTTTTTAAAAAAAAAAAGAGAAGAGAGTCCAAGTATATGGTAAATGACAGGAGTCTAGTTCAGGACCACCAGTTTCACATTCAGTTCTAAGACCAACACTCTGTAGATGCTTTTTTTGTCTGAAGATATAAACAGAATGGGAGGTGGGGAAATGCAGAATAAAACTTTAAACCTAGGCATAATGAATCTGTAAGCACAATTAGCTGGAATACCCTGTCAGCTCCATTAATTGAACTTTGGAAATCAGCTGGGATTAAAGGAAGCTGATTCAAGTGAAAACCAAGCTGCTATTTTCATGAAGATCATGGGATATGTAACCAAATCACTGCAAATAGTATTATTCTCCTCCTCAAGATCTAAACCAAATTCCCACAAATCAGGGCTTTCTGGACTTTTTGTTTTAAAAGAACAGCTGATAAAGGTTATGCTCAACATGATGGTACATTTTCCTAATTGTTCAAAAGTTAGGGATAACATGCTCTTTTTATTTTTTAGCAGGACTCTGCTGAGCTGCTGTTTATCTTACTGCTCCCAAACCACGAACTTTCAAAACAGGCCCAGCTGCTCAGTGTCAGCCATGACCTTCCACTGCTCATGAACATGTTCCCGAGGCCAAAACGCACAGAAGTCCTGGAAAGTCATCTTTTTCAGGCTTAACAAACACTAGCTGCACACTTTAAACTTTCATATCTTGCTCATTTGTTGGAAGCAAGCAAGAAATTCTGTGAAATCTAATGAAATTGCTGTCATTTTCATGTCTTCAAACAGCTCCAAATCCCTCATCAATCATAAGAAATGCAAAACCTTATGTGAGGAACCGGTTGAAAAGCACTGCCAAGCACTATCCAAGGATTCACCCTGCTGGAAAAACATTTGGGCAGCCACCGTGGCTATTTCATCAGACACCACGCCCTATGTTATTGCTACTGTTATTATTATTTATAATCTTATCTTTAACATTCAGAAAGAAAAACATGAAGACATAAAGGTCAAATCTGCAGATATAATTTTGCCAACATATTTTTCTTTTTTCTGGAAACCTGCATAAAATCTTTCAATTCATTCCATTTCACGAGAATTTTCTGCTCAATTCTTTCAGTCCCAAAGCTCCTTTTGAACAGAAGAGTTGTGACCTAAGATGACAAGTGGACATGCAGAACTCACACAATTTCTCTGCAGAAAACTAAAGCAAAACCAAGTACATCTTACTGGAGGCTCTTATTTCATCTTGAGGAGAGGGCATTACTCTTGTAGCCTGCATGCTACCTGCTACCATCTATCATTTGATGCAGATTGCCTATACCGTAATAGCTGCTGTCCCTGGATTTCTATTGACTTCTTCAGGTGCCTGTTTAGTCCATTTCCATCCAGTATTTCAACGAGAATATTTTTAATTCTAAATTACACGTCAGTTTATGCCATGAAAAACTGATCTCCACAGACATGGAAAGGAGCACAGAGGAACAATGGCAAATGGGAGAGCTCAGACAACAGCCAGTCCCAGCTCTGCCCAGGCCCATCACAGGAGAGCACGGAGCCCAGTGGCTAAACCCAGCTACTTAGGGGACCTACTCTACATACCATACATATATACATATTTCCGACTTACAGACCTTTCTGACCAACCAGAGAAGGGAACATGGTGTTGACATTCATGTGAGTGCTGAGTGTGTCTGCCTGTATCAATCTGTGTGGCCAGTTGCACGGATGCATGTTCTGCATGTATGTATGTGCTGTTTGCTTACTGGAAATAACACGTGCTCAGCCCTGATACTGGTTGGACCCAGGGCATGGAGCCACGCATCCTCACCTCTGTCAGGCTGCCAGGCTCAGCATCTCCTTTATCTGCTACATAAGCATCTGTGTCTTCCCAGCAAAACCAAGTTAGGTTCGCCCCCATTTAAAAGTCCTCTTTCACAGGCTCTACAGAGTCAAATGTACCTTTTTGGTTGCCACACATACAATTCTATACATTTTTTCTGCAAAAGGTGCTGAAGCATCCAAATACAAACCACATGCACTATCATAGGCCTCATGTTCATACAAAGTTCTCATTTTAAAACTGTACATGTGAAATGTAGGAGTTGGCTCGCTGAATAGATGACATACAGATATTCCTCTGGAACCCAAAGCAATACTTGCACCTGGGTAAACATTCTGTCCAGAAGACAATACTCAAACAAGGCTATTATTTTAAAAAACAGTCCATCAATTTATTTTTCACATTTCTACATTTGGTAGCAGAAGGAGTATATACAACTTACCAGAAGAGCTTTTCTTCACAAGGACCATGCCATGGCAGAATGTTTGCATTTTTTTCAAGCTATAGAAGTGTTATCATTGCTAGGAAATAACACTGTGGAGAATGTAAGTTTATGTATTAAATTAGAAGGGGGTTGTGAGAAAGTAAGGCAGCAAGCATCTGGAGGATACTGAAGACTGAAACTGCATATTCTGAAGGGGTGGTAAATCAGAAATCCTGGAGGCAGGCTGGCAGAAAAGGATGTCACAGGCTTACAAAAATCAAGTAGTGCAAAAGCTTTTGGTGGTGAACTCCAAAAATCGAAGCAGCTGATTACAAGCTCAGAGGTATTCCCAGTTGTTGAACAGTCTTAGAGATAACAACAAAATTAAGGGAAACATTCTCAGAAATGTTTGAATTGGAGTTCAAAACCACCAATAAACAAAGTCTCTCACAGTGTTTGCCTAGTACATCCTGAGACCAGAGCACTTCTCTAAGTAAATATATCCATCTATATAATCTTAGACTGAGGAAAGGGTAGAAGATGTCTGACCTGCATGGACTACACACTATCCATACTTACAGGTTTGAGAGCTCAGCTATGAAAACCTCATGCTCTGAGATACTACAACAGGACTTTGTCTCAAAGACAGTGGAGCATTAAGGATGCAAATAGTTTTTAGCAATGTTTTTTAGCAATTTTTATCTTTCAAAGGCTTATTGACCTTACAACTATCATTCTTCATAGATCATCCTTGCTGTCTCTCCATAGACTCATAGAAGGACCAGTATAAACAAAGTAATATGGGTTTAGGTTTGGCCTGTCAGTCCCCATTACATCCTTCTGTGAACTACTCATTCACAGGGATAAAAAATCATGTTTGAGGGATCTTGAGATGACTAAATAGGCAGAGGCAACGACTAAACTGTCCATCAAAAGCTACATGTATAATAGATACACTGCAGGAGATAGAATAGAGCATATATATTAAATCAAAGCAACCGAGTAATATTTTGTCTGTCACTCTGCTTCTTTAGCTGTCAAGCTATTTACAGAGTAATGGATGTTTTACTTTTAGATGTACCAGAACAATGAGAAGAGGCGCTGAACTATCAAACTACACAAAAATGTCTAATCAGTTCATCTTGTTGCCCTAGAGCCCTTTTAGTCATAGTGCTTTAAAGATCTTTTCTCATATATTATATTGGATGAATTTTTTAAGAAAATCTAATTTTAAAGTCTCTGAAAAACCAGATCAGGTTGTGATGTTTATTTGGAAAAGGAAATGATCCCCAGCTGTGTCTGCTATATCAAATGCACAGGGGAGCTATCTCCAACCCTCAACACAGGTTTGTACTGGTGGTTCTGTAAGCCTGCTGACCCCTGAATTGTATCCAACGGCGGTGGGAGATCACAATGAGGGTGACCATGCAATGCAGCTCCTTAGAGCAGTTCATGGCAACCTCCTGGAGAGTGGCTTCAGCCCCAATTCACAACTGTGCATTGGGAACATGTTTTCCTTATAAATGGGAACAAAATGCAGAAAGTGGGCCCTGGATTCAAACACCTTCAGGTCTGGATATTCTCACATTTGGCCAGAAGCTTTTACTTAGACTGCATAAAGGCTCTTGAAAAAAGGCATCAGTCTACAACTTTCTTTGTTGCTGATTTTTCTTTTTTTTCTGCTGTTCCAGTACATGGCTTCTGAACTCTCTCACAGTAGCGGAACTATCAGAGGACATCAGCACATCACAAGTTCTGAGTGAACAGGAAGAGGTATTCTTCACACAGTATCCACTCTTGAATTCATTTTAACAGGATGTCAAAAGTCTAAAGGCAATTACACACATTTATGTAAGAACTGTCAGTCAAGGACTATGAATGCCTCAAGTGAAGAAGTCATACACCTTTGGAGACTAAATTATTCTAGGGAATGTCACCATATGCTACTGTTTGCAAAGACTCGGTATTGAACCAAATGGAATGTTATTATCACATAGAATAGGATTATATATGGTCATAGATATTTTCCGTAGCTATTAATTTGTGTGCTGGCTTTAAAGTAGGTTTAGACACTGATGCATTTTGAAAAATTCAGTACATATCTAATCCTCTTTTATCTCCAAAATACAAATTTACTGATGTAGAAGACTGATAAGAATACAATTAAAAATTTTATTTATATTTCACAGTAGTTTCTCAAAGGTTATTGGATTTGTTCTGTGTGTCTTTTTTTCTTGGAATTTTTTTAGAATCCTTGTTACTTGAGCATCCTTAGGTCATGTCTGTCTTGTGAAGCTAAGGTTTATGCCTGCCAAACATCATGATGTCTGAAACTCAGCTGTATCCTGGCTCCAGCATCAGAAACATCTACCAAGTGCATAGGAAGAGCAATGTACAGGACACCTGCTGACAAACTGGACTGCAGTCATCCTGCCCTGCAACTGACTTTAATTTCCCAGTTTCTTCTGCCCTAAGGTTTCCCTTCCACTTAGCATTATCATGTGTGTGATTTTTTTAAGGGTAGTGAAGTGAATGGTTTATCAACACCACACTCTCTAAGCATAGGCCGGCATTGTCTGGGCTCTGAAGCAACCAGTGACAAGAGCCAGCTCACATTTGCTAGGACTGTAGTAGAGCTGGAGCATGCTTCCCTGTAAAAGCTCACTCTGAAGTAGTTTCCTGAGAAGGGTTGGGCTGCTGTCTGCAGAGAAAGCCTCTCTGACAACAAAAACACCAAGATAACCAACAACAGCAGGACACTTCCATCTTCACTAAGATGCCAGACATCAAGCATTTCATTGCTGCCATGTTTTCAAGTTGTTTTTTCATATGATGTGCTTACTGTCCATGCAAATCAGTACTACCTGAGTCTCTGCTAGCCCTTGGAGAGCAGGTGCTTCTGCTTGCTATTTTGTTTGGATATTTGAGCAGAAAACAGCATACTCATCAGAAAAATAGGGACCTCTTCAAGAAAGGCACATAATCTGAGCAGATCAAGGTGTTTTTAATCAGTATATGGGTTGTTTTAGCAGAATGTCTTACATGCATTATCCAAACATCATCATTTCTTACTAAGAATGATACCAGAGATTTAATTTTTGCTGTAACTTTTATGTATTGCTGATAGAAACCCAAAACATTATTGGAGAGATGTTAATCCAAGAGTTATGTATCCTTATTAAGGAATGTTTGGGTAACAATTCAAGGGTGATTTATAAATGATAATGTAAAATATACAGGATTATTTTTAAAATATTGTAATATCACGCCATAGTGAAAAGAGCAAGGGAAGTGAAATATAGCACTAACAGTCTTCTGATGCAGGAAGCCATGCAGTGTTCTGGTGTGTTTAGCACAGGGGTGCCGGGGTCCTTCAGTTGCATGCGAGCCGAGAATGACCAGACACATCGATATGATGCAGAATCATTCCACTTTATTAGCAAACTCCGTGACATTATATAGGAAACCCATTTCCGTACACCCACCACATACGCATCACAAGCTAAGCTGATTGGCTACCTTATCTTCTATAGCTACACCCCTATTCAGGCAGGTATCCTCCTTTCTTGGAACTTCCCCAACTTAGTTGCCACATCAGCAACTTCCCTCGTTCACTGACCTTGGTTACTGCTGCCTGACTGCCCACACCAAGTATATCTCAGACAAAGCTGCTCGGGCCCCAACATCGGGGAAAAACATTTTCTTCCAGAAAAAAGCCACAGACGAGTAGTATGTAGTTATACCCATACACTCATTAACATTAACAGGGATAAATAAGTTAGAGGCCAAATTTGCTGTGGGATTGGGCTGTAAACAAGACAAAACAAAACAAAACATGCTAACAGTAACAGATGCAAGTTAGCAAAACTCTTCCCATGAGTCTCAGTTACTGGTGTATGTATTTCATTTGCTGAGCAACTGATTAGCACGTTTCTTAAGTTAAATGAAGAGATTCAGCAAAAAATACCACACATACTTGTGCTTTTCAATTTACACTCTCAAAAATTAAAATTGTTTCATATCTGTGGTATGCAGATTACAGAAATTTGCAAAGATGTATCATCAATCTTACTCCATAACTTACACAGTGCAGTAAGAAATGAGGTCATTAAAATTCTAAAAACAATGTCAAAAACAAAGAATAATGAACAGAATAACAGGAAAACCAGAAAACCTTAATTACTAGAATTCCTAACACAGGAAAATTATTTTCTAGAATCTGCCCTGGTTTAATTTATCAATAAAATAATTCTGCTGGGACAGTTCTGTCCCTGAATACAATTCATTTACCATAACCATTTGACCTTTGTCAGCACAGTGTCAATAATGTGAATGAACAGTAATTTACAGAATCACACAATCACAGAATTGCAGGGGTTGGAAGGGGCCTCGAGAGATCATCAAGTCCAGCCTCCTTGCCAAAGCAGGTTTCCTAGAGCAAGTCACACAGGTAGGTGTCCAGATGGGTCTTGAATGTCTCTAGAGAATGAGACTCCACAACCTGCCCTGGGCAGCCTGTTCCAGTGCTCCATCACCCTCACTGTGAAGAAATTCTTTCTCACATTGGTGAGGAACCTCCTGTGGTCCAACTTGTGATCATTGTCCTGTCCCCACAAGCCACCAAAAAGAGGTTGGCCACCTCCCTTTGTCTCCCACACTTCAAAACATGATTGTTTTATTTTAAGAACAAATCAGATTTTCCTGTCATATGTTGACAAGTGCATTTATTTCCAAATAAATAATACCACATCTAAACAAAATATAAAAGACAATAAAGCACAGATAATTTTAAAAACATGGTCTTGTGAAAATAAGATCAGCAGGAGCTACAGAGGTGGTGTTGAACTAGCACTTAGCTAACCAGGTTACCCAAACTAACAAGGCCCATAATAACACAACTCCACAGTATGGACATCCCATCCATTTTTTTATTCTCCATGTGCTTTGATTCATGTTTAGTCCTGGAGGCATATATGGCCCTGTCCTCTGGCTCCACACTTTCCTAGCTCTCCAAATGGGCACCAAGTTTATCCAAATGGTTCCACAGAGAAACACTGATATTTTCCAGTATTCTATTGTGTGATTTCTCTCTCTGCAGGTCATGTTCCCTAATCAGCTCAATTTGCTGTGCTTATTATTACAGAAGAATGACAGTTCAATGAATGAAAGGTCAAATTAGCAGAGACACTCCCAGATTCAAACTACATTATTTGACAAATATACTTCAGCCTAACAGAGCCATGTACGGCCCTAATTAAGTAAACTACCACCTATAGGTGGAATTTGCAGTGCTGGAGCATGTCTAGATAAGGGCAATGAAACTGGTGAAGAGTCTGGAACACAAGCCCTGTGAGGAGTCGCTGAGGGAGCTGGGGCTTTTTAGACCTCAGAAAAGGAAGGCGAGGGGAGAATTTATTGCTCTCTTCAACTACCTGCAAGGAGGGTGCAGAGAGGTGGAGGTCTCTTCTCTCAGGTAACAACTGATAGGATGAGAGGAAATGGTTTTAAATTGCATCAAGGGAGATTTAGGTTAGATATCAGGAGCAGTTTCTTTACTGAAAGGGTTGTCAGACATTGGAACAGACTTCCCAGGGAAGTGGTGGAGTCACCATCCCTGGAGGTATTTAAAAGCAGATGTTGTGCTTAAGGACATGGTCTAGAGGTGGACTAGGCGGGGTTAGCCTGTTGCTGGACTGATGAACTTAAAGGTCTCTTCCAACCCAAGAGATCTTTGATTCTAAACTAACACTGGTATAAAACTCTGCTTGAGCCTTGAAAATGCCATCACTAAGCATATATTCTGGAATGCAATGATGACTTGATGTGAGGGTGGCAGCAGCATTTCCAGATGGCTGGAGTGAAACTTGGTGCTACCTATTGCTGTAACTGGATTTAAGAGTGAAAGCCTCCTTATTGACACAATGTCAGTGTTACAGAGTGACTTTTGCCCCAGATCCTAGCAAGCTGGAAAGGTCACTTGTAAAATGAACTTGTAAAAGAGCAGAGCCTGAAGAATTCAAACCTGCATCACTTGCTGCATACAACTTACCAGAAAGCTTTTATGATCAAGACCTGTGCTTAGCCAGGACAAAAAAAAATTAAAAAAAAAATATTTTATTAGACAGAAAGGTTCAGAGTTGTGTTAGAAAGGGTACCCTGGGCCTGGGACCACACTCAGTCATAAGCCTACACTAACTCAGTAAGCAGTAACAAGTTCTGAAACACAGATGGAAGCTGTGATTACTGGGTTTATTTTGTGAAAATAAAAGCATAGGTTAGAAATTGTGGGTTTACAAGGTCATCAGTTTTTCACTTTGCACAAGTATGTATCAAGCTGCTAGTGGCTTGCCACAGGGGAACATTCTCTATACATGGGGGACACACCAACCAGCCCAGCTGTCTTCACAGCATTCTCAATGCAAACGTGGTAAAGCTTTGGTCAGTTCAGTCACACTGTAAAAAACACTAAGATGAAGTAAGATAAAATGAATTGGAATTAAGTTCATTTGCTGAGTAAACAGTAACCAGAGAAGTAATAGCAGTCATTTATCTGATGTAATGGTGAAATTAAAATAGGCTACAGGTCTTCTATTACCAGAATCCTTGATCCCAGCAGAACCCCTGAATGAAGTAATTCTTATGATTTCTAGCTGATGATGTTTTTAAGAATTACAGAAAAAGATATTGACTAAAGGGTTCACAAAATGAATCAGGACATTCCAGTATAATCCTATAGCACAGGCTATGTTTATGATGAGTGTGATCTACATTCCAGTTTTTCCAAGCCTCCAGACAGGACAAGAGGTCACAATCTTCCATGGCTCATTTTCAGCCCACGCAGCCAAACTCCCTCTCTGTGAAAACTGAGAATTTAAGAAGGATGCACTTACATGAGCATAGATGAGCTAGACCCTGCACTCCCGGGTAGAACAGTTTAGAGAGTCTTCTATAGCTTTGTCTCACCTTTGGCTTCAACTATCCAATACTGACAGTGCTGGAGGACATTGTGAAGTGGTCTTGTGGTGGGTGGTGTAGGGAATAGATTTTCTGCGAACCCCACCAGGACTGTCCATCTTTGATATGCTGCCTGTGGCAGCAGGTGATCCCTATCAGAGGGGAAGAGAGAATTTCCTCCCTATATTGATCCTCATGTTTCCTGCAAAAATGTCATCTGCCACAAGAGTTGAGCAACTCAGTCCTTAGTAGAAGAACATCCACACATGTGAGAGAAGGTAGAGGGACCCATGGTAGCTCTTTACAATGGTGAGAAATGGCATCTCTGACATCCAGCCGATGATTACACAGCAGCAGATACCAGATATGGAAGAGTGGAATGATATCAGACTATTCCTCCCCACTACAGAGCACTCTCATCTCAATTGCTGTAAGAAGTCTATCATCCATAAAAAATAAGAAGTTCTTATTTAAAAATTAAGGAGTTCTTATTTGCACAAGAACTATCTAAAAATGGTTAGGTATCCCTACAGAGTAATTAGAATACATAAAAGTTATGTCTGTTTTTCCCTGGGCTCTGTGAAGTTTGGTGATTTCCTCAGGAATATGTAACAAAAAGTTAAGTACACAGCTAAACCTGGATTTTCAGTTATAATTTATATGGAGTAACTGGGAAATTATAATTCTACAGTGGTCATTTGATCAGCTAATGATTTACAAAGAAATTGCTATTATGTTTTCTGGAAAATATTTTTTTTAAGTCTATGTCATAGCTAAGGATTATTCCAGTTAAAAAGTTAAATCCATTCCTAGGGCTTTCATCTATGTTTACTCTTACTTGGGTTTCCCCTTTTATCTGTTTGGCCATTTCTCACAATTCAACCAGTCCTTTATCATATTGCCAGATTGCCTTCAGCTAGTTTATTTTATTCTTGACATCATACATTTTATTTTATGATTACTCCACTATAGTCTCCAAGATGTAAACTGATTTTTATTTTCTGGAAGGGAACTTGTAATACAGAACAGAATGACAAAGAGAATATTTCAGGGAAATCCTTACTGAAAGCACAAGAAAGGGTGGTTTTTCCCACTTTTCTTGCAAGATAAAATAACTATACTTAATTATATTTTGTTCTAGGCATGATGCATTGCAATATAGGGCATTTCGTTCTAGCAGATGAAGAGATTCCAGACATCTACAAAAAAAAAAAAAAGAAAACAAAATTATTTTCATAAAACACAGCTAAAGAATTTGGAGATATTTAGTCTAGATGGGACCAGACTGGTAACAGTCTTCATACACATGTCAGCTGCTGAGAAGAAAGAAACAAAGTCCTCCTCACTTGTCTCGTGAGCAGGACAAGAAGTCATTGATTTGAAACTGAAGAAAAGGAAAGAAAATTTCTGAAAGCAATTTAGGAGTAAAAATGTGCTCAACTGGAGCACCTCCATGGTCAAGGAACCTCTGCCTCTGAAGAGGTAACAACAGGTGCAACACCTGAGTCAAGAATGATAGTGAACCCCATGACCCTGCAGCTAGAGAAGCAGATGGATTAAATAATGGCTCCGAGCCTCTTTCAGGATAATCTGATGCATTCAAAAAGCAAAGCCCTGCTGAGCTGAAGTCTTGCCTGTGATCTGTCATCATTCCACATATCAGCTGATAAATTCCTTTCTTTCAAACTCTGTATTCTCCACAGAGCACGTCTAGGATACATGGCATAAGCAAAGCACACCTGATGTGACTTTTCTGTTGTCAAAACTTTAATAATTAGAGATAATTCCTGATTGTCCAGCTATAGAAATAACCACATTTTTTTCCAACAAATTATAACAGTAGTTTTTCTAGGGCCTTAACTTCTGCTAGTGATGCAGTAAATCAGGTTTTTTTGTTTGCTTTTTTTTAAGGCCTTATTTGGAACATTATTTCAACAGTAATTTTGTGCCTCACTAAATTATGACATTTGTGATACTTAAGTAAAGCAAACAGTAGAGGGTTGTGTTTTGTTAGGGTAGTTTATTGTGTTAGGGCATTGAAATTAATTGGTTTTCATCTACCAACTAAGTGGAGGTAGGACAGGTATGTGCACAGCTACAAAAATGTGTACCTAGAGCTTTTCTAAAATCTGTGGAACAAGAGCACATGTGATCTTCCCTTTTTCCCTATTACTAGCCATTAAAGAAAAAGCATGTGAGTCTTGTTATTTTTTCCTGTGGTTAGAAATCTTACCTATGTGAACGCTGGATTTTTCTTCTTAATTAATACAATAATATTTCCATTCACAAGACAAAAACAACGTGTCTAGTCTCTATATTCATACGTGATGAAAATGAAATTCATGGATTTGGACCTAGTCTAAATTTACTTGTATATAAAAGAGTGAAATGTAGTCTTTCGATTAGAGACAAATTTTTAATTCTACAGTTGTTGCCAGACTTAGTTTCTAGTCAGTTTATAAACAATCTATTGGAATGTTGCATATGTTATGGGTTTTCTGTTTAACACACTCATGATTTTTAGGCTCCTGATGAAACAGACTAGTAATCCTGAAAAATGGAAAATGCAGATATGTTTTTCTGTGTAGACAAAAGACATCCTATTGAGAGACAACTAATACTACACAGTATAACTACAGTGTAATCAGTGCGGTGGCTACACCACAGAATTTAGAAATCTAAATTACAGCATGAGGGTTTATGTCAGCTTACACAGATGTGTTTATTTTTTTCCAAGAGCAATAATTTCTTTGCCCTCAGAGGACAGGCTGGCATTAAAATACCTTTTGATGCACCGCGGTTTTATAAGATCACCAAAAAGGGACTCGTGGGACAGGCTTTTGAGAAGATGAAGCAATGTCCTGAAGTAAGCCCCCTCCAACACTTGTGTGTAAGGGAGGGATGGGCATCATGGGTTGCATACCTAAACATCCAGGACATTTATTTGATTGCTAGAGAAACCTTGGCAGCCCTCCTTCCCCTGACAGAGATGTCCAGGTGTCTCACTAGCATTTTAAGAAGCTGTCAGAGCTCTGACTTTTGCCACCTATGTTGTGACCTCTTTTCTTTCCAATGCAGCCATTAGTGACCCATTTAACACAGCCTAACTGGAGGTGTGCTCCTCACACTCAAGCTCTCAACAACACAGCAAGACTTCCAGCTTCTCTGCTCCCCTCTGCCTCTCAGGATTTAGACCTCTGCTCACCCTGGAACTCACCCAGCAGAACTACTGTGAACTTGTCTAATAAAAATGTCAGAAACCCTCTGAAGAAGCTCAATTCAGTTTTTCAGATGAACAGATCTGGTGGCAAATTATCTTGTTTTGTATGACCCAGTACTTTACTACCCTTTACTTGCAAGACAAATCATTCTGACAGTTGCCAAGTTTGTGAGGGGCCAGAATTACAGGGTCCTGAGCAACCTCTAGGATCTTTGGTGGAAGAGAGCTTTGGTCTGTCTTTACTTGGCATCAGCTCAGTGATTCATAATAAAACCATTCATAGCCTTTCTTAATAGTTGTACTGGGCTGGGGAAATGCTAAAAAATAGAAGGTGCTGCTTGCACTACCCATGGAAGCTGTCAACTTTATGAGTTGACCAAAACTGCTGAAATGGTGCCAATATGCAGGGTTACAACCAGTAATTCTTCAATGCCTTCCCTTAAGAAACAGGATATTGTTTACAAGAGTCCAAGTAATCTACTCCATTACGCAGTCCAGCCTCTACCAGTTATCATCTATAAATAAATCATGTAGAAAGAGCTTTTAGCCATCACACATAATTAACTCATTGAGATCCAATGTGTCACCTTTGCCAGTCAGCGTGCTATGCAGCAGGGGCTGGATGAAAGTCCTCCTTGTCTTGATGGAGACACTCCATAGACCTAAACATTGCACTGAAACAGAACTAAATGGCATGTCCATGTAGCAAAAGAAATCGCCACAGATAACATAGAGGAAAGCAGCAATTGTAAGACTTCTGTTCTGCTGAGGAAAGAACAGGCATACCTTGGTAGCACATGTCATATGAACCCAACAGTGCCCACAAGAATTGTAATCATCACTTTCCCATGTGGTATGTTACACAGCTCCCATCCTAACACTATTGTGTTTTACAATTTAATGGCACTTTTAAAATTAAACTTCTACATATTTTAATTTGATTATAACTGTGGAATGAACACAGTGTCCAAGCTAATCCAGATGTGCTTATTGTCCCACAACTCTTACATGTACACACTCTTAACTCAAACACGTACACACAGAGTTTCAAAATACAAGGATAAGCTTAGTGCATTTTAGACATACTGGAATTACCATTAAATCCACATAGAATTGTTTATATCCCTCTGTTTTTCAAACACGCATTTAACAACCTTTTAAGATTTAAATAACAATAGTTCTGTAAAATGATATTTTTACCATTTTATACTTGGAAACTTACTGATCTTCTGAAGAAATGCATAGTGAAATTTAAATTTGGATTTTATGTTCACCAGAGACAATACACCAACTTCCTTCTGAAAGTGCAGGTGCAGTCTGTCTGGATAATTAACTGCTTAGTCCTGCATAAATCTGCCCCTTTGCTCCCCCTCATCGGGAAGCCATAGATCGTGATGAGATCTCACCTCATCCTCCTCATCTCCAGGCTGAACACACCAAGAGACTTCAGCCTCTCCTTGTAAGGCTTCCTCTCCAGACCCTCCACCATCCTTGTTGCCCTAATGGTAAATACGTAAACTGCAGCACCGATCGTTTTCTCTTCAGATGTTAATAACTTGATACGGTACTGCCAGGCTACTATCATGGTGTCACTTTTACTGGGAATATCAGCTAAGCAAACTGCCACTAGTAGTCAGTATCTCATATTTTCATTCACATATTTTCCCATTTCATAGTCACTTTGCAGCATAAAGTCGTGACCTGAGCCACATGAATGAAGCCAGTCCCATTGGATTTTATCTGTCAGTGAAGAGAAAAGGATTTTATCAGGAAGAAATCAAGGTGATGAGACAAAAATCACTGTCATGGCACAACACAATGTGTCAGTAAGGTTACCCTGAGCAACATTTTGTAAATACTTCACAGAAAACCATGGATATCAGAGGAACCAAAATTAGCTTAAAAGTGACAGCAGAATGTAACGTAGGGAAATATCCAGGGTGAGGCACAAAGCTGGCAAGGAGAAGCCTCTGGTTACCATGACATATAGAAAAATCTGTCATAAAACTGGGAAGTGTAAATTAATAGAATGCTGAAATGTTTTGTTTGTTTCTTATTTCTAATACAAACTTGGATCTTTATACTTTTTTTTTTTACTAAAATGCAGCTAGTCTTAACAGCATGGCAAGGATTTCAGGTTTCAGTGGTGTGGTCAGAAGTGATGTGGTTATTTGGCCAAGAAAATTGTGTGTCTAAACCCCAATGAGGTCTTGCACAAGACAAAACATTTAATTTATTATTAAGCCTGTAAAAACACACTCTTTTCAAGGCAAATGTCCTAGCAGGAATTCATTGCACTTCATGTTGGAACTCCCTCACTCTTGTGGCAGCCCAGAGCAACAGATGCCTCCTGCATGCTGTTCCTTCCCACTCTAGGAAGAACACAAAGCTACTGCCACCAATGTTACCTGAAGGTGCCCAGCACTATTGGAAAGATAAACTCCAGTTCTCCTTGCAGAGAACTGTGTTTCAACTACACCACAGCTCATCACTAAAACAGACCTGACTCACAAACTCATCAACTTAATTGCATGCTAGGTGTTAGAATGAACTAGGCCTTCTCAACAGATAGAGGAGTAAATGGTGGTGCTGAAACTGAGAATCAGTGCTGTAACATATGTCAGGCAGATGTTTCCTCAGAGCAAAACCTTGATTTATATGCTCACCTTACAAATATAACCTTCTTCACAAGGAAGATATTCTGTGATTCTGTGATTCTGTGTGAAGAGCAGAATGCCCGTTAGCAGTTTCTTCTCTTAGCAACACCAGATTTTGTTGTGGCTAATGCTATGAGGCATCTCTGCTTTTTTGAAAGAGTTCCCAACTTCCATTTTACTAAAATGTGACAGATTTTGAAAGCTGTTTAAACCAAGACTACGTCAGAAAACAAGCCCAGCATTACTGAAAGTGTTTTACTTTCTTCAGTCCAGCTATGTGTCATGACATCAGCTGAACACCTCTAACAGGATTACTGGTATGTAACTACTGCCAAACTAGATGGGATTTGTAATCAGTTTAGCATATAGATTTAGAACAATGTTGAATCAACAATACAGGAATGTCTAATGTGGATGCCTATTACAGTGTAAAGAGCCCCTACACTGAACTTTCTTCAGAGGCTTCATTTGACGTTGTCCCAACAGTAATACAGGGATTTCCTCAGGTTTCATGTTTTTATGTGTTTAGCTCATTTCAGCCAAATTCTGCCCAAACAGAAAACAAGCAGGGAAATGCTTTTTACCATTCTGTGATGATGCTCCAGAAAAAGGACAACTACGTTTCATTACTGCGAATAACAAGAGAGCTGGTAATGTAGATCAGAGGGTGATCCTACAGTCTTCATAGCAGCTAAATTCCCCCACATGAGAAACGTTCATCCATAAGCATAGAATCACAGAGTGGTTTGGGTTGGAAAGGACCTCAAAGACCATCTAGTTCCAACTCCCTGACATGGACAGGGACACTCTCTACTAGACCAGGTTGCCCAAAACTCCAACCAACCTGGCCTTCAACACTGCCAGAGAGAGGGCAGACAGTTTCTCTGGGCAGCTTGTGCCAGGGCCTCACCACCCTCACAGATTCCTTTTACAGATTCGCAGATCCACAGAATTATAGGGGTTGGAAGGGACCACAGGAGATCATCTAGTTCAACTGCTCTGCTAAACAGGTTCACCTAGAGCACATTGCATCCAGAAGGGTTATCTTCAGAGAAGAAAACTCCACAACCTCTTTGGGCAGCCTATGCCAGTGCTCCACTACACTCAAGAGTGAAGTTTTTTTCTAAAGTTCAGACAGAACTTCCTGTGTTCCAGTTTGTGCTTTTGAGCCTTGTCCTGTTCCTGGGCACCTCTGAAAAGAGTCTAGTCTCTTCCTCTAGATATCCATCCTCTACGTATTTATTAAGACCCCCTCTCAAGTCTTCTCTTTTCCAGGCTAAACAGNTAGTTCAACTGCTCTGCTAAACAGGTTCACCTAGAGCACATTGCATCCAGAAGGGTTATCTTCAGAGAAGAAAACTCCACAACCTCTTTGGGCAGCCTATGCCAGTGCTCCACTACACTCAAGAGTGAAGTTTTTTTCTAAAGTTCAGACAGAACTTCCTGTGTTCCAGTTTGTGCTTTTGAGCCTTGTCCTGTTCCTGGGCACCTCTGAAAAGAGTCTAGTCTCTTCCTCTAGATATCCATCCTCTACGTATTTATTAAGACCCCCTCTCAAGTCTTCTCTTTTCCAGGCTAAACAGACCCAAATCACTCAGCCTTTCTTCATATAAGAGACGTTCCAGTCCTCTCATCATCCTCGTAGCCCTCCACTAAACTCTCTCCAGTGGTTCCTTGTCTGTCTTCAACTGGGGAGCCCAGAATTGAACATAATATTCTGGATGTGACCTCACCAGGACAGAGTAGAGAGGGAGGATAACCTCCCTCAACCTTCTGGCCACACTTTCCTTAATGCACCCCAGGATACCCCAGCTACACTCTGTCCCCTCATGCAGGTCATTAATGAATATGTTAAATAAGACCTGACCAAGCCCTGACCCCTGAGGCACACCAGTAGCTACAGACCACCAATCAGACTCTGCACTGCTTAATATAACCCTCAGAGAACTGTCATCCAGCCAGATCTCAACCCACCTTACTGTCCAGTGATCTAACCCACCATTTCTGAGTTTGTTCATGATGGTATGAGAGATAAAAAACCTTACTGAAGTCAGGGTAGACAACATCCACTGCTATCCCCTCTTCCAACCAGCCAGTCATGCCATCATAGCACTGACATACCTATAGAAACTGCTCTTGTTTTCTTTGACATCCTTGGCCAGACGTAATTATATCAGGGCTTCATCTTTCCTAATCTAATCTAATGTAATTTAAAGAAATTTTTGCTGCTTACAAGCACACATCGCCTTGGGTGGATTTGAAAATCAGGCTCCAATCTTTTAAAGTATATTTGACTGGCATAAATTAATTATTANCTGTCCAGTGATCTAACCCACCATTTCTGAGTTTGTTCATGATGGTATGAGAGATAAAAAACCTTACTGAAGTCAGGGTAGACAACATCCACTGCTATCCCCTCTTCCAACCAGCCAGTCATGCCATCATAGCACTGACATACCTATAGAAACTGCTCTTGTTTTCTTTGACATCCTTGGCCAGACGTAATTATATCAGGGCTTCATCTTTCCTAATCTAATCTAATGTAATTTAAAGATATTTTTGCTGCTTACAAGCACACATCGCCTTGGGTGGATTTGAAAATCAGGCTCCAATCTTTTAAAGTATATTTGACTGGCATAAATTAATTATTACAGTCTTTCCCTTATACAAGGGCTCTTCTTCATATCTTTTGCATGATGAGAAGAGGAGCAGCATTACTTCCAGATAATTTAGTCATTAGCCTTAAAAAATCTAGGTGGTTTCCTAATACACCTGAAAGAATTTATATGCCCTCCAAAGTTTATGCAACTGGGCTGATAAACCCTGAGTCTTCCCTATCATACATTTGCTTCATAATTCTGTGCTTAGCTGTCAGGATCTTCTCTGGACTTTCATGAACAGAGAAAGCTGAGAATATAGAACTGTCAATGATCTTTTGTGGGCACCTCTAAAGGGCTATTTTGGTCATACAAAGTCTAAACAATATGCTTTTCCAAGCAAAGATGACAATGAAATCCCTCTCAAGAGTACACCTGAAGTGACTGAAGACAGCATTTTGTGCTTCATTTCTTCCATTCATGTTAATCACAGTTTTGACTGATATGTAGAAGCCCAAATGCTAACTGCAGCAAGTCATGAATTTACAAAATTTTAAAAGTGACTCTGATAGACAAGAGTTTATGTTTCCAGTCATTGGATAAAATAGGAATGGTACACGAGATGCAAGTTAAATAACTTTTTAAAATATTTTTATAACAGTATTTCATAAACTTCACAGAAATTATTTTTTCTAAACATAAAATTGTTTCTCTTTGTTTTATCTACAAGGATTTAATATGCATAATATCCCAAGTTGTTTGCAAGCTCTCGGTTCCTGCACCACAGTGGAACTTGGCTGCAGATTCAAATACCTAAATTCAGCTGTCTACGTGTAGGCATCCACGTGTGAGCCATCTGTGTAAGCTTTTCACAGACAGCAGCATTCTGGTCAACCCAGTCAGTAGAGCCTGTATAGCTGTCATCATGCCCCAAAATAAATGTCAAGGGCTTGATTCATTTGCCTGAAATTAAACTCTCGCTGTCTTTTGTATAATGTCAAGTGGGGCATTGCGCTTCACCTTAATCTTCACTACAGTAGAACTGAGGTCTTCCACAGTGCTGTTGCGCTGTGGAAGTCTCATACATCCCGAGGCACTCAAAGTAATGGTAGACACCTTAAGTTAAGGCAATAAAGTTCTTAGTGGCTAGTCTCCAAGGTCCACTGATTCCATAATAGGAACTCCCAAGCACTTATATTTATGGATTTAAATTTAAGTATTTCAATCGCAAATGAATCCTGCTCTGATGAATTTATTATTCTCTTATACACCACTGAAACAACTTTTGATAAAACATTTTACCTTTTTTACCATATGTTAATAACAGAAGTCATTAAATTGCTAAAAACTCTGCTGGTAGTGTGGAAGCATCAGTTTCATAAAAATGTATTTTAGTTATTTAACATCTAAGAGAAACTGACAGATTTTGCTAGAAAATGTGATAGTTATTTTTTATTGACAATTTTCTAATTCTACCCAAAATATGGTATTTCAGAATATCAAGTCAGAAAATTTAGGAAATGTTAGACTATAATTAAATATGTTCTACACATAGGAACAGATGATGAATACATCATGTCTCAGTGGGCAGACTGTGCCTGCAACAGAAATAAAATTCTGTAATGTTTCTACCAGTAACCATGTTATTAAGAATTCTTCTAACTAGTATCCGTGTGAAAACAAAAGGTTGCAATTGAAATGAAATTGATAGAGGAGATTAAAGTGGCTTTTCCACTTCCATTAAGAGTCAGAAGCACACTCAAATTCATACCAGAAATAAACATGAAATAAATTTAATTTCTAAATCCATGCAAAACTAATTAATAAATCTAATCCAGAATGAAAAGAAAAATAAAATTGTATAAGTTCTTGGAAGTTAATGTACTTAAGCAACTTGGTAGGGATCAGCATGCAATACCCACTGGGACTGATATAATGGAACGGTGATTGCTGGATCTCCTGACTGTCCAAAATTCCTGAAAAAAAGGCCTTGAAAGTCCAGCTTTATTACATCAAAGCTCTTGGTCCAAGCACTTAGCCAACATTGTTTCTGCCAATTCCATTACCAAGTAGTCATTCCTATCCCTCCCCAAAAAAAGTCTGCATAACACTGTCTCAAGACGTTCAGCACAGGTTGTGGCAAATGATAAAATTATTTTCTATATGCTTTGCCATGTGTGCATGCATAAGACATTCTTTCTTCTCTAGGTTAAACAGTGTAACGACCACTAAAGTTAAAAAAATCACTGTGACAATCAAAATAGTCTTTTAGCTTTTGACATAACTCTTTCCCACATTTCCTTAAATGTCTCACAAAGATGTCTTTAGCAACTAAAAAAATTCAGGTTGTATTCTAGGATCATAGACCTGTGAATGCCTTTCTTTCCTACAACTTAACAGAATACTCAAATTTATTAAAAATCATGTCTCATTTCAAGGTAATATCTGAAGACCTTTCAAAGAATGGTTCCCTTCTTGGTGGAAAAGAAAGCTTACAAAACTGAAAAGTTTGAAAGTGAAAAAGGTATTACTGCAAATGAGAACAAGAATCCAGTCTAGAGTAGGGAAATAGCAGAAGAAAGAGCAATGGTAAAAGCTGGCTTGATTAAATTCACTCTGATGTCATTTCAAAGCCACCACCTTGCGGAGTTCATGGGAAGCTGAGGTTCCAGAAGGCTGGTAAAGGGCAAATCAAAGGTCTTGGGTCTTCTTTTGCAAAATGAGGGAAATGGAAGTCAGAGGATTAGAGGTCAGTCAGACTAACTTCAGATCAGAACTGGAATGAAAATGAACGTTATTTGAAAACATTTAGAAAATAGCAAGGAGATGAGTCACGGTCAATATAGTTCTGACAAATCCACCTAATTTCCTCATACAAAAGGATTTTGGGTCTTACAGGTACAAGAAATGTTGTGTTTCCCAGTATTCACACATTTGTGTGCTTTCTGGCACTATTGTACATCACATTTTCATATGTAACTTAGAAAAAAATAATATACAAATGTGTAAATAAATACAGCCACTACTATAAAAAAATTTTGCGGACAACAGAAATCTGCAAGTAAAACAAACTATGCTTAGACACATTTTGTGGCACAGAACATCCTATGTCCACTATGCTTAACTTTCTTCCCCTCCATTACATGGTGATCACAAGGCCAGGTTGGACGAGGATTTGAGTAGCCTTGTCTAGTGGAGGGTGTCCCTGTAACATGGCATTACCCTGACAGGTTGGCTGAGGCACTCAGATGGCATCTCCCTCTGCTGTGTAGAAACACCCTGTGCCACGTTTGTTCTTCACACAGTTACCTTTTTAAGGTATTTCCTTACCACTCACCTGTTGTTCTTTGATCCCTTAATGCCATTCAGGCATCTGTGCTTTTGAGACAGTATCTCACGCCCCTTTCCCAGGCCATTTTCAATGTGCAACAGCTTTATGGTTCCACCAGAACCAGCTGGCTCTAAAACACCACAGTGTATGAACAACTGAAGTGTGGGTAACTACACACTGTATCTGATCTTCTGCACAAACAGCTGCTGGCAGAAGCACTGTTAGCTCCTGGCTTGCCACAAAATTACACATTTTAGTGATTACACAGTATATTCCAAACTATTTAGCAGATCTGTCATTAATAATTATTAAATAGCAGCTCAAAGCTCAAAGAATGCAGTTTTATTGATTCATTTGAGTAAAGAATTGGGTTGTCTGGGCTCCAGTCCTAATATATTTAGCACACCTCAATGCCTTATTATGCTGGTCCCCAGTCATCTATAGCTCCCTACCAAGCCACCAGTTCCAATGAAAAGCAAGGTGAAAGAACAATACCATCACACCGAAGTTGTCCTATATGGGATTGGGCCACAAATGATGTATCTGCTTCTGGGAGCTATGAAGTACCCTGACCTCCACAGTTTAGCTGTAGCCCTAATGTCGCTCCATTTTCACACATGGGGAATATGCCTAGGCTCACTAAGGAAGTCATGAATTAAATCTGCAGATTCCCAGATTACTAAAGAACTTGGTAAGCCAGATGTAACTGTACCTATGTTCATTCACATGCTCTTCAGATTATTAAGTATCAACAGATTATTTTTTTTTTTGTGATGCATGAATCTTCAGGAGAACACAGTTAGAATTTGTTGCAAAAAAACTATTTTACCAATGTATTCCCATTGTACAGATCCCAAACTTAACTCAAACGATAGTTTTCTGCAGTGGAAATTTGCAGAACCTTTCATGGAGTTATTATTAAGCACTCACGTTTAGGAAAGTCCAACCTAGAACTATCTTTCAAGAAGCTCTATCTTATCTGGATGTATCAGTTAAATTTTATTGTGACATCACTTAGATATAGTTTAGAATTCAGGTAAAAAGACGCCTGTTTATAGCATTTAGCCTAGAAAAAACAACCTACAAGTACTATTGTGAGGTTACTGAAATCACTGGTTTCATATGTCATTTGCAACTTAAATTACATTTAAAATGGAGAGTCCTGTGAATAAAATGAGCAACTATTGTGAGAACAACCACCTAAAATTTAAAGGCACCCATTCTGCCAAAAATGGCTAATATTGGATATTTAAGCATGTTAGTTAAAAAAAACCCAACACATTCAATTACCAATCAAGTCCTGACATAAGATCTCTCTTCTTGCAAAGTGTGGGTTTGTATGCAAAAAAAAAAAACAAAAAAAAAACCAAACAGGAGGAGGAAGGAGTGGAAAAACATCTTCAGTGACAGGCAGGTGCTATGGCAATATAGTTTAAAACTATTCTGTATTACTGTTTCTTCTGTTGTTTAGAATTCAGTGTTTTCTGTCTGTAAGATGACTACTTTATGTCAAATAAGAAACATGTTCTTCCTTTTTTCATAAAGATATATTTAATAATTAATAATTCATATAATGCATACAATTTCCAATGAACATACAACTTAGATTTCTTCCTGTGGTCATTCAGAGAAAGTAGCAGAATGCTTTATAGATATCAAGATGATGACTACCAAGAATGTTTTCTTTTCTTGAAAAAAAAACAGATTGAGACAAAATAGGAATAAGCATTTCTTCATCCCTTCTACACAGATCTCTCCTTCAACGTATCATACCTTTTACAGTGCACAGGAGATCTGCTGGAGAGGAATTCACTGATTCAGCAGTTATTTCTTTCCATAGACAGAGCACACAGGCCAAGGACTCTGACCCATATGCATTTTGGTTTTGAAAGTTTAGGAAAATTTCTATCTCTAGATTCTTCATTTTGCTTTTTGTTTCTAGAGTGAGGGATAAAACTGCCATGTCCCTTGCCTTGCGGCAACAGGACAACTTGTTCTGCATGAGTAGAGAGTGGTCCTCAGGCACTGAGATGGGAAAATACCACAGTGGCAAAGCTGTCAGTAACATCAATCAGTCACTGCAGGCTGAAAAATTCCCTAAAATTGCAAGTTCAGGTCAGCTTCCCTGACAGCTTGATGGTTAGATGGCTCAGCCATTGATGACCTGCAATGCAAGAGACTGTGTTTGGCAGACGGGTTGGACTAGATGATCTCTGGAGGCCCCTTCCAACCCCTACAAATCTGTGAGTCTGTTTGGCTTGTAAGCTTCCCTTAAATCACCTTTTTGCCAAAATTCCTCAGATACAGGTGATGAAGTTTCAGCAGCAGCTTTTTCAACTTTGTTCCTGTTCCCTACTTCCATTACATCCCCATAGAGTTGACCAGATTCAAACAAGCCTCAAGATATGTCAGTGTGAAAATTATGTTTAATATTGACTTCCCTTGCTGGTATTTCCACTGTTCACAGCAGATAATAAAAATTTCCAATAGCATTTTCTGGAGATCTCACAGCAACAAAAAAATCACAGAATCACTAAATTGGAAAAAAACTTTGAGATCTTTTGAGTCAAATTGTAAAAAAGCAGCATATCAAAGCAGCATATAAAGGCAGCACTC
Source organism: Heliornis fulica (assembly GCA_013399135.1). NCBI lineage: Eukaryota > Metazoa > Chordata > Aves > Gruiformes > Heliornithidae > Heliornis > Heliornis fulica. The sequence goes on from VXBZ01003023.1 coordinate 211,351, forward strand.
AGTTCAGACAGGGTCTGCTACATCACATTCAAACTGCTGTTGGTCAAGAACACTGAAAAATCATGACTAGCCAGATGACACATCAAGATACCCAGAATGAGAGGAAAACTGATGCTGATTCAACGTTCTCAATTCTAAGATCTCTGATTACTCATATCGTGAGGCCAAAGAAGCAAACCACATCTAACTCACTGCTTTCAAGCACACACTTTGCAAAGACAGATATTGCTGATAAAAAAAAACCCTCCATATTTGAGTCTGGTTTAAAAGTCATTCACTTCCTACTGAATTCCTATCATCAGTTGTGTAACTTGCAGCTATTTTTCTTTAAACACCAGCTATTTAAGGCATATTTTTTGCCATCACAAAGGTAGTTTCCTTTGTTACTCAGCACGAAACTTAAATACACATATTCATGCCTTATAATATTTTTTTCATTCAAGGAGTCAAAATGTTTAAGGTCATGCCCATCTGAGGGAAAAGGTGCCACAGAAAGTTTTAAATGCTTAAAAAGTAACATGTGACTGGGTTCTCTGGTCTTGTGTACAAGTCAGAATTAATTAGATCATTTTATCACTCTAATAACCATTTGTGTTTCAGATGAGCAAAAATGTGTCAGAATAGTCCCAGGCCCAGATCTTCAGCTACTACACTTTCAGAAGACTTAACTCCCCAGTGCATCCATGGGAGGCTGTCGTGAGCAGAAGGCTTGGAAATACCAGAGCTGATGCAGCTATTTTTAGCACCATTTCAAGATATGGTTTAGCTCCTTGGATTCCTGTTACGACTGAGATACTTTGGTCACATGCCTTATGCTGGTTTCTATAGCATGACATGCTCTCTGCTGTATCTCTGCTGTACTGTGATGCAACTGGATTAGCCCACAGTACCAAAAACAAGAAAGGAATTTAGGAAGGGGCACCCCCATACAAGCATTTAGTTTATAATACTCATGTAGGCTGTTTCTGTAGCCAAAGGAGAGCTGGCTACCTGGCTGATGGTGAGTTGAGATGAAGTACTCTCTGGAAGCACCTCTGTCTCTCTAGCAACAATGAAGAGAGTCTGAACAACCAATTTTCAGTGTATATTTTTAGATGGCTGGAAACAGTGAGATAAATCCCACCATCTGGGCTGATCATTTCTGCCACAGAGGGACTGAGAATGAATCTAGCCTCGCTCATTGAGTCTATGCAGGAGACACCTAGAAGAGAGCTCAGTAGCATACAGTGGGACCCTATTAAACTCAGGAATCATCTGAGACAAAGGAGTGAAAATGGAAGAACTATTAATATATTCCCTTCTGCCAATTTTCTGTTCCAAAACTGCAATACAACTCAAGAGCATCACCAAGTGACTGCAGCTTAAAAGTGTATCTTAAACGTAACTGCAGTTTATATCAACAGATTTATAGTTTATATACAGTTTATTCAGACAACTCCAGACATTCTCTGTCTCTCTCTTTTTTGTTGCTTGGTATTCACATCAGTAGCAACCATAACCTAAACTGATCCCATGCTGACTTCATTATTGTAGCAACATTTAAATTACAGATTTAAGTCAAAAAGATAGAGCCCCAGAAGAGTTATTCAGCATGTCACAAAACACTCACACTGCAAAAATCACACTGCAAGACATTACAATGCTGCATGTAGCACTGAGGCAGGTAGCAGTTTATCTTGTGGTTGGCTGGAAAACTGGAAAAAGATTAAAGAGAAGCTCCCAAATCTGAAGGAAACTCCCAGAGTATTATTGTCTCACTTCTAATGAATTCCTCTTTTCTGTAACATTAGTCTGACTGCTTTCAACAAGTAAAGAAAACTTGAGCAAATAGACAGAACATTTAATGGAAAATCTGTGGAAAGCTGTCTTATGCATGTGGGCAGTTGAGTTTCCTCTGTGTTAATGCTACCTGAGGGAATCAGTTAGCTGCTTGCTATGTTTTGAGCTCATTGGATTCTCATGCAGTCGTGCTGTGAGAGCCTCAGATTTTAATATTGCATATTCTTAATGGGAACAACTTGTACTATATGCTCGTTGATGAATAACTACATGCAAAAACTAATGAGATCACAGAGCTATAAAATAACTTAGCTAACCACAAGAAAAACAAAATTCAGTTTGGCCAAGTTGTGCATCTCGCTTTCTCAGACAAAAGCCTGAAGTATTTTTCATTTCTTATACAGTCTCTAAATAATGTCACTTCGAAGATGTAGACACTCGGCAAGAAAAGGTGTTACCAAAAACATACAGACTTAGAAATCCTTCCCTGGTTCTGCTAATAGCCTTTGTCAGAGTTTCTGGAGTGCCAATCTCCTTGTTATGGAAAAAAAAAATACCTTTAGCACAGTTATTTACCAGCTGCTGTTAGTCCTCACACGAGTACATCTGAAGTGTGACTAAGCAAGGCTATATGCGGGTGTGAGAGAGGAAAACAGCCACAAGTGGAATCGGAAAGGACGACTGCTTAGGGGTAAAAACTGGGCTGGATAGCTCTCCAGGCAAATACAGGTCAAAGCATGCTGATGACAGAGCTTGAATTACTATCTAGTCTTGAACGGCAGAAGGCATATTTCGTAACCATTGAGCAGCCATAACGTATGTATGGTCCTGATGCAAAAATCCCCATTGTCTTCATATTGTAACTTTCCCAGCAAAGTAAGTTCAGAAAATAACTCCTAGTTTGAATGCTCTCAGTCTGCAATGAAAGAGGTTAAAGCTCTACGGCAGTAACTTAATTTGCCACATGCTTAAAGCACATCCACAGAACTATTGCGCTCGGGTGACTTGCAATAACTTGTCAAGCTCCACCAATTTGGTTGCTTGTCTGAACCCCGAGGCTCCTCTTCTGTGATTTATCTAGTCAGGCACAGAAGCTTGAGAGGAGCTGCCACACCTCTCCTGAAAAGATGGCACAGCTGGAAGGGCATTACTCAACATGCACACCAAAAATGGAGGGAAAAATACAACAAAGTTTAGATTTTTTCATCCAGTTTCCAAACAGCATACTGAGAAAATCCTCTGCATAAGAAACTGACATACTCTATGAAATCACTTGGGATCCTGCTCACTTCTGATGTAATTAACTCAGCTGGACTTTGCCATCCAAATATGAAAAATGTTGGCGTTGTTAGTACATTGGAAAGTGAGAACTGAATAAGCAATGATGAGAACTCGGCAAAGTGCAAGCAGACCTCGTCCAACCTCCCTGCACTGTCCCAGCAACACTGACTTGCAGTAATGTGCCCGAGGCTGCCAATAATCATGAATTTTGGCATTACTCTGTTATTTTTATATGGGCAAAACAATCCCATTCATTTCTTTCAGTGACCTTCTTAGAGTTTTTGTCACAATCTCCAATTCTGAAAATTCTCACAAGCAATAGCTGACTGCTAGAGTACTTTTCATAAAAGGTTGCCTCGTTAAACATTGCCCCAGCAGTGGAAAACTCATCCTCAAACTCTTTATTGCCCCAGAACACTATTATCAAATGATAATATATTCTTTTGAAATACTATTAATATGGAGAATCAGTAATATGGATGCTACTAACAGAATGCTAACTTAAATTCGCACCTTGAAGAAGACACATATTTAGCATGCCAAACATTGCTTAGAGCAAGAACAATGTTGAAAAAAATGTCTCAGCTTTGTCTTACATCTCTTGGGTATCTCTGATGTTCAGACATGAAAGCTTTCCCTCTCAGCCTGACTTTGACAGAGGGTTACTGCTAGTCAGCTCCTTTCATGTTTCTTTCCAAATGTCTAAATGCAGAATATCCTGGCAGAGAAACGTGTTTCATTCTTAAACATCTAGTCAGATATTTCTACATCTAGTCAGATATTTCTCCCTTCTTTTCTCAGTAAAAGTGATTCAAAAGGGATTTTTAATTAATATCTTAGCAATGTTTTGCAGCTTTTGTGTAAAAGATTCCACTCCACCCCCTTGCCTCTCCTTAGACTGTGGTATCATGGTGTCTGCCTGCAGGTACACATTTCCCTAGCCTTGGGCAACAGCAGTTTGTAGTATTAGTCTTTCCAGCATCTCTGGAGAGTTCTCTGCCATCACACTCTCCCACCTTCCCCGATTTCTGCTCCCTTGTTCTGGTAACATGAATGAGTCAAGCAGGATAAGCATGGCACTTAGGACCTACTTGAGCTGACAAAGTGTTTTACTATCATCTCAGCAGCTGATCCAGCTCTCCAGTGATGCCAACCTTGTGCTTCCATACATTTCTCATCTTTTTTTTGCTACATCCTTTGTTTTATGCAAACTGCTGCTGTTTGCTGTGGCTGCTTTCCTCTCTTACACAACTATGTATTACTTTGGTTATTCAGACTCTAGATTTGATCATCTGGGGACTGTCAGCATTTATTGTGGCAATATAACAACACCCGCTCAATCCTTAGGGGTCTGGTCACTTTATTTACTGTCCCCAAATGTCCCATCACAACATTTCAGACAGGCTTGAGGTGGGGTCCTGACGCTGTGACAGTATCTTCTAGCAAGCCTAAAAAGGTTTCATGGTTCCTAAAAAATACATGATGCAGCAAAGTGAATATTATCTGTGCCAGTCCAGGATGGAACCCAGTCAACTGTGTGTACTTCAGGGATAGCTCTGGCTCAAACCTTCCTGGCCTCAAAGAGAGGGTCCAATGGTCATCAGTTTCTCCCTTAGGAGACTTCTTGACTCTTCTTGGTCTCCCTGCTTATAACATCAAGTCAAGGTGGTGTGATATCTCAGAACGGTGGAGTTCCTCCCCATCTTCCATTATGGAGCAGATAACTTTCTTGAAGCTTTGTAAATCAGAACATTAACTGCTGACCTAGTCTTCATTCATATTGACATTTCCTAATTGTCATTTTCAGGCATGGTTTTGAGAATGGAGAGAAAGAATTAGTTGCTAATCAGCTTCCCCTATAGAAGTAGCATTTTTCTTTCAGGAGACATAATGTTCCTCTTCACAGATGCCTCCCTAGATTGAGAGAAACAGTCTTTTATTAGCCACTTTTAATCACCGTCCAAACAGCCACTTTTCCCCAGCAGTCTTGTATCTTGGCTTTTATTTCTAGACTACTTTTGTCATTGCAGGCTCTGTAGTAATGTATTGGAGAACTATTCTGCTTCACCTGAGATTTCTCAGGCTTTCCTCTGCTTCCCAGTACGTGTCCCAAATAATCTTTCCACAACAGAGCCATGTTTAAATGCATTGCTACCTGGAAAGACTTCAGTCCTGGTCTGAAACACTTCCTGGGTTTCTGTACAAGAACGTGATGCTGGTTCATCATTCTATTCACAGTTTGAAGGACCACCAGGTCCTTCAATGAAGGACCTTCAGTTGAACCCTGTTCTTTCAACTATGTAAGTTTAAGTGACCATAGAGCATAATGGAAACCCCATAGATTTTAGGACTGTTGGAATATATAAACCTTCCCATTACTCCAAGAACACTCTTGAGTGAAAGGGGTATCAGAATAAATCCTAAAGAAAGCTTATAGAAAAATTATTAGCAACACATTTTTTAGCAGATTTTTTCCATATGAGTTGTTGAAAAAATAATAAAAGCCTTGGGTATTTTTCTGTTGTTGTCATTAAGGGGTGTTTTCAGAATAAAGTAAACATTTTTTTACTTCCTAGACTCAGAGCCAAATCTAAAAGAAAATTATGTAAATGGAAAAAATACATTTTTGGACAAAGGAGAAGGCTAGTGTATTGTCTTGAGAAAGTCTACTCCCAGATTATTTAGCATGCAAAACTAACCTTTCTGGCTCGCTAAAAAGGAAACATGGCTTCATAGTGATTTGAACAAACTTTGGAGCCCAAAACACTATTATTTCCCATCTGCTAGAGGCACCTAGAGTAATATGTGAGGAGATCTGAAGCTTCCTGGTGACCATGTAAGATAGGGCTCAAGCAATGGTGAAACTGCACTGGGATAGAGCAGGATTGGGATGTCTCTCTTCTTGTTCTAACTGTTTGGCTACTGTGCGTTTCCAGAGAGCTGGGAGACCTAATTGTCACAAGAAGACACCTTAAGGATCCTGGACCAACTGAATAACTAAGACGACCCACCTGAGAGATCAGAGCTCACATTACCTCTTGCAGTTACAGGGAAAATCCCACTGATGATTTTAAGGTAAGTGTTAGGCTAAAGCAAATTAAACAACAGTTTTCCAGTGAACCGCTTTAAATATGGACATGTTCCAACTTATGAATAACTACAGAGGACCAAAGGTGTTGTATCATATCTTCCAGCATACACCATGTGTTAAGTCTCAATAGGCAGATTTATCCAATTGTGTTTGATCTCTGCTGCCTGGAACATGCTACACCTGTGAGACAGACCCCATGTGAAAAGCAAGACTTGTAAATGAAATCCAAATGTGGCTGAAACAGTGCTTGCAACTCAGAACATTTACTTAGCTAGTGCATTCTCCCAGACTTTTGCTGCTGACTTTTTTAGGCTACTTTTGAGTGAGCTATATGTGTATGGCTTCTTAGGTCTCACTACTGACAATTTTCTCAGCACTAAACCCAGTAAACACCAAGAGATTTAATTTATTAAGTACCTATTTACACCCCTCTGTTATGCCTGTCTTCTCTTAGAAATACAAAATGAGTTTCATTTGTACCTCTCGGTCACAAACAGCTTCTCAGGGATGAGACATCTTCTCAAGATGAGACTTCAGCATTTGTCATCAAATGTGTTCTTCTCATTATCAGCATATGTCTGATGGTCACCCAAAACTGTCCCTTGGTCTCTCCCAAGACCATATACTGTGAAGCATGGCTTGATGTCCAGCAGCTAGCAGAACAGGAGGCTATTTAATATGAGGTGGCACATTTCTCAATTTTCATTCATGTATTCCATAAGGGAGGTGAGTCTTTGAAGTTTTATGACTGAGAGCGCTCTTTTTTTTTTTCTTTCCTATTTTTCAAATCTTGACAACACTAATCAGATACAAACATCTTTTTCTTTTGCCAACTGACTATCTGTCTCCCAATAATGCAGTATTAAAAAGTGTAGGAGCTATAAAATCTCATTAAATTCAGCTGCAAATGAGCTGTACCCAAAAAAAAGTCATCTTTAGAATTATTTTTTTTTAATTTTCTTAAGACACAGACTTTCTTTTGAGCACAAAGGAACTGCAACTGATCATCAAGAAAAGGCTTAAACCCAGTTGCCCTAGCAGATTTTTTACTTCAAGTATTGCCCGATTGCCTCCATGTGCTATGCAGAAAGGCTGGATTGAGTATATAAACCCCTGAAAATCTGAACTGCTCTTTTTATTGTAGCCATATGTGGGATCTTCTGAAAACTCAGGTTCTAATTCAGATGGGGAAGTATGCAAATGAGTCTACAAAAACTATGATTTTGCAGCCAGGAAACAGACTACCATTCTAATCTGAAGTCTAATTAATTTCTCCTGCTGTATTCCATGCCAGAGGTAATTCTATATACATTTTTCTAGGAACACAATCAATATTGAAGGAGGCACAGGTAATATTGATGAAGACACAGGCAGCAGAATAAACTGAAAGAGCCTACCACCCAGACCACGAACATTCAGACACTTAATGGCCACATTTAATTGTGATGCAGCTGCCACAGATTCCACAGAGGCCAATTTGGAATGAAAGGCAACGTGAGAAATTGACAGTATCACAGCATTTGTCACGTGTGCTAGGAAGAATATCTATTTCTGCAGTTATGATCTACATTGGCTTTTTCTGGCCTTTGTGTGAAAACCTGCAGCCCAAAGAGAATGATTGCCGAGAGCCGAGTTAACTTTGACATTATTTTGAGTGCTATGTTGTGTGGAATTCACCCCAATCATCTTAATGTCCTGTGTTTCAGGGAGAAAGGTGATTGCTCCAGCTATGTAAAATAGTTCAGAAACAAAATTCAGTTTCGTACAAATATCTCAGCTAAATAAGGTGCTCCTTTCCCTGTCTCTAGATAAATCTGTAACACCGCGAACTGAAAGGGGGAGGCAGGTAATGGTGGGATTAGACTCTTCTTATGTGCTGTTCAGACTTTGTTTAGAAATGTTTTAAGATCTGGTGAACCGAAGGTCAGTCGGGGGTTAGATGTGGTAGTGGAAAAATAGCTGCCTGGCATAGTCCGTGGAATGTGTTGCAATCACTTTGAAAAAATCTGGAAATCCAAACCTGAGGAATTTTATAGAAATTAAGGAGTTATTGGCAACATTTTTGACAGAAGTCAGCTCAGTGGAAATATCCTAATCCTGAAAAACTCCTGATGACGAATCTGGCCCATTTGGTTTATTGAATGGCAATAGGCTGACATCTAGTGGATATGGTCCTCTCAGGAGCCCTGGGCCTAAACAGGATTGCACAGAAATTGAATGATCTCATTCTTTTCTTTTTTTCTTTTCTTTCTTTTCTTTTCTTTTCTTTTCTTTTCTTTTCTTTTCTTTTCTTTTCTTTTCTTTTCTTTTCTTTTCTTTTCTTTTCTTCCTTTTCTTTTCTTTATGGAAAAGTACATTTTTGACTAGGCAAAAACTTTCCTGGAAATTTTTCTCTTGCTTCTTTATAGTCAACCACAATTCGCTCATTATTTGCCATTTTGAAGCATGTCCCCTCCTCCCCCCCCCCCCC
>VXBZ01003023.1:220015-325332 GCA_013399135.1 Heliornis fulica
GCTGTTTAATGAAATTTTAAATTTTTTTCTATTTCACACTGAAATTTTCCAAGCAGCTACCTCCCTGTGTGTGACTAATCCCTTTGTTTATCAAAGGGTTTTCCTTCCTAAAGTCTTCTCCTGTAGCATGGGTTTGGCTGAGCCCCCACAGCTGCCCCACTGTGGCAAGGCCACCGCTACCACTGGATAAGAGCCCAACATGCACTGTGAAGGTGAAATCAGCATGGTTTGGGTTTCTTGTTTTCTGGCAAGCATTTTGCTGTGTTAAACCAGGAAACTAAGCAAGGGATAAGGAGAGGAGTCAGGCCTGTGAGGCTGGGAGGTCTGCGACCAGCAGTGGGAGAGCAACAAAGACCTTATCTCCATCCTCAGCTCTCAAATGGGGACTGTAATGGGCTTTCAGCTGCCTATTGGCTTGATCTGCAAGGCTGGTGACACATCTCGGTGTCTAGCAGAACAGACTAGTTCTGGTCATCCCTGAATGACTGAAAAGGCAGCAAGTCCCTCTCCCTACCAGAGCAATGACACCAGTGATGACATCCAGCTACAGGCAGTGACTCCGCAACCTGGTTTCAAACAGTACAGACCACAAACCAGAAGACTAGCATGCCTGGGTGTAAAATTGGAGGCAGGATAGCAGGTCTGAAAGAGCTGCCTGCCATCCCCTCCATCAGAGCCAGAGGCAGGGATCCCCAGGCAGAGCTGCAGCGAGGGCTGCACTGCTCCTCGAGAAATGAGCTCGCCGCATAGCTCTGACCAGCTGCTTCACTCTTTTCCCAGTGCAAATGCCAGCAATCCAATAAGCGATTGCCTTTACTTCATTGGGATCTCTGCTTGAAAGAAATAATATATTTAATGCTGGGGTCGTAAAATATATACCCTGTGGACTCAGCTGTTCACAAAATCTGAGCAAAAGAACTCTATTCAGATAGGAAACTGTGAAATATTTGTGAGAAGTTTCACTGAGTTTCATACTTCAGATTCAGGCAACTAATAATTTTATTCAGCAGACTGATTTGACTATAAGCCTCTGTTGTTTAAGAGCAGCTGGGACAATAAATCACATCACGTATAAGAGTTACTGTTCTGTGCTTTAGGGAAGAGTACAAACAGGACCTGTCTTAGAAATGAGAGTTCAACTGATGGAAAAAAAAATAGTCTGGAAGAAATAATGTATACACTGCCAGTCAAATTTGATTTGCACACATAGGCACAGAAATTTCTGTGGTTCGCAAGGCTTCATGTCTCCTGCTTTTTGTACTACAGCAAATATTTTACCAGCCTTGTTTTGATGCATTTTTTATAGTGTTATTTCATTCCTGGAACTAAAGGAAAAATGAATGAGGAGCAAATTTCCAGCACTGCTGCAGCTGGCAATTTCATCTTGACAGGGAAAAGTGGTTGGATCCAAGCTTGGACAGAGACAGGCAACAGGTCTAACAGGTGATCAACCACATTAATTGTAAACCTTCTTTTCTTCAGGTCAAATGAGAAACTGAATCTGTCCTGAACGTATTTTAAGCCATAAACAAAGGCAGTAATATTGGATCATTGCTGTTTTCCTGTTTCTCATTGGTCCTGGTAATTCAAGGTAAATCTTCGTTAGAATTTTCTGTGATTATTATTGTTAGTAGTAGCAGCCATGACAACAGGTAGGGTATCTTTAAAAGACCAGATCAAAAGTCTTATCTGACAGACCTTTTTAAAGCATCCCTTCACTTGATGGGATCCCAGGATGGGGTCCCAGGGATGGGGTCCCAGGGATGGGCTGGCACGCTGCCCATCCCTGGGACCAGACATCCCGCTAGCACTCAAATTGCCCTCCTGGCATTTCCCCTCCAGCCTTCAGAGCAGAAACCTGTGTTTGATTGCATTCAAAGGCAGATTGTCTTTGCTGCTTGGCTCCAGTCCCTGCAGCAGCAGAATATCCTAATTATTTTTGCAGACTCAGAGCAGCACTGTTTTGCCATCACGGCAGGCCTGATGTCAGGCTGTCTGAAGGGCAGCTCACAGGTTAAATAAGGCTACTGTACATGCTGTTTTCCTTTCTCATCCAGGAGCAACAGTGAATGCCTGCGGTCCCATCTGCCCTGAACGCTCAGTGGCCCTTTCGTTGGTGGCAAATTCCTCAACACCAGTCTCATCAGGATCAAACAGAAAGAGAGGCTTCTGGGGTCAGAAAAATTTAAAGACCAAAGCCCTGCCAAATGCTGTGTCTGGTGTGGTTCCTCCCTAAATCACCATGGGAATAGGATGGGAAATGAGGGGAATGTAATGCAAGTATTTGTTCTGTTACTCCATCCTACATAACACTAAAACACTACAGATGGGATCCCTGTTGCAAGAGATATGTAAGAAGCAAACAGAACAAAAGCAAATTTACTTTTCTTTGATGAAGCAAAAGTCTATAAACAGGATTTATCTTACTTTTTTTTGCCTCCAGTGCATTTACCTACTGATTTTAAAAAATGTCCCCATCTGAGCTGGGCTTAAATCAGGCACCTATTTCTGGCAAACCAGTTTGACATCTCCTTTGCCTGTGAACACACAGCCCTCCACAGAAAATGGTCCCCTGATTAAATGTGCAGGCTAATCAGAAGAGCTTGCTGCACAGCTCTTCCCTGGGAAGGACACAGCTCCTGAGGGCAGAGCCTCTGGCCAAGGACAGCACCAAACCCCATGTGCAGCTCCAAGACAGCTAGTTCCGGCCCTGCCTCCTCCAAAGCAGTGTCAGCAGAAGGGACCTAGTCTTGAGGGGCTTGGCAGGGCTCTGCTATGGTTTCAAGCTGCACCCCAAGTTGCAAAGAAAGCCAAAGAGAGACAGGAGCTCCCACCTACCACCCCTGCTCAGAAGGCATACCTGTCACTCAGAGGACATGGAAATGGGCTTGCCTCCTCTGCTCCCCTTCCACCACACCCTCCTCTTGCTGGCGATACAACAGTCATAATAGAGAGACAAGGTGTTGAGAGAGCCTTGACGGTGTTATTCTCAGATACATGGTGCATCTGCAACCCTGAAGGCCTCCAGACTGTGTCAATGAACAACCATGAGATGTGGCAAGGGCAATATACCAGCGACAGTCTGCTTTAAAATCACTGTCTCCACTGACCAGAGCTGTCAGCTGCATTACGCAGAATTTTGGGACACCGCAGAGTTGGCTCTCGGTAGGTGATACTGGCTGCTTGTGCCTAGCAGTCAGAAGATCTGTGCTTTCTGCTCTCTTCCTGACAGGTGTGTGCCTGCCTTCTGCTGTTTGCTTTTGCAGTTGGTGTGTCTGGTCAGCATCTGTGCTGCCAGGTGAAGATTAGCAACCGCTATAGCAAAGTTTGCTTTTTTCCACTTTCCAGATGGCTAAAGGGTTGCACCCATTCTATTTTTTTATATGAACTTTGCAACTGTCTTGTGAGACTGTGTCAGCTGGAGATGAGATGATGGTGCTGTGCTCTGCACAGGACAATGGTTTGACTCTGGCGGTTGCAGCTAATCAGTTCATCCTCCCACTTCTGATGAGGCATTTCCCTTCATGAAGATACCAAATGTGGGCTCCCTGTAGATCTGCACTGACAACAGGTGCTCTGCCAGACTGCGCTTTTAAAACCCCTTTTAGGAAGTCAGGTCGCTCCTAAGGGATGTCCTTTTTTCCCAGTGGCAGCTGTTCTATGGCTGAGCTCCGCTGCTGTAGAAGCAGGGGTACAGCAGGAAATTTTCTATTAGGACTCAGTGTCTCAGAAATTGTTCCCTGCCCCCCGGCCCAGAGCCGCATGCAGTCATCAGTCTCTGAGAGAGAATCGTGTTCCTCGCCTACGAGGAGGTGGGTGGGGAACGAGGGACGTAAACTCTGGAAATGGCAGAGGGGTGAACTCATTTCCTTCCTTCTGATCTAGTAGTGACTGGGGGCTACGCTCACGGAAATGCAAAAGGATCATTTTAATGCGCCTCAAAGTCTGACAGAGGTACCAGACCATGGGAGCGCTTGCTCTTATGAGTGTCTATATAAATAAAAAACCATACCTGAAAAGAAAGGAGAAGCATGTTCTCAAGACTTTTGAAAAATAGGTCTCTACACTCGCTACCACTGCACTTGGCAAAAACAATTTGCTTCTGAATGCCAAGGTGAGAAATTACAGTTCTACTTTGTGCCAGTGGGCTTTATGGAATGAAACTCTGGGAGACCTGAGATTTTACCTGAAAACAGTAAAATCCCAGTTTGAACTTCAACTCAACACCAACTTCATTGGGGGGAGAGGATGGGAGCCTTTGGGAGTAAGTTGTCCTGTTGCCAGTGAGCAGAAGTGGTAGAGAGGGGTGGTTATTGAAGAGCAATGTTGGTTTAGCTGTGAGACCATAGTGACATGACAGCTGATGTGAAACTTCTAAGAACAGGTTAGACAAATATCTGACAAGTGGTCATGGAAGCAATGGAAATAATGATAAGCTAAAGTTCCTAGCAGCCCCATTTTTTATCATTTCTGGGAGGCTCTGTGATTCTTTGGTCAAGTATATAGAACACTTTTTAACTGTGCCTGTTGCAAATCTAGTCAGAACCAATAAAGCAGTTAAAATTGTAATATTAGAGCTGTTTGTCTAGCAATTGGCAAGAGAAGGGCTGGGAAGATTTGTGTCTAAGGGAAATATGTGATATGCCGGGTGGTCTTTGCTCATCCTCCAAAAATGCCTTATGTTCTTAATTTGTTGACTATCTCTATTAATTATCATATTTATTTGAAACAGTTTTAAAAGCATGAAGTATTATGTCAATGGAAAAAGCTACTAGAGGTCTGTTGGAATCTTTCCATTTATGCCTCATCTGTAAAAATTACATCAGACTGAGGAAAAGGAAAATGAGCCAAATGGAAAGGCATGCACAACAGGTGAGGATCAAACAGGGCAGCACATTACTGATCCCCTCTACCAGGTACAGGACACACTGCAGTTTGCTCTGAAGGCCTGTCCTCACTGATCTTGGACCACAGAGTGGAATGGCACTGTCAAAAGGTCCTGATGGAAAATGCCTTTCCATTTTTATTTCCATGGAGCTGTTATCCACCCACACTCATTGCTTACATCTCCAACAGCATAGCACTAAATGGGGCAATGGTACTTCAGATGGGATCACTGAATGACTCCAAGCTACATGAGCTCTTCTGGAACTCATTTATTACCCTACTGTTATCTCAAAAAGCGCAATTGATGGATTTTCCGTGTTACAGAAGTGTCTCTGCCCCTGAGCCTCTTCCAATAGCAGGCACACTTTCATGTTCCCAAGAGCAGGTGTCCCCCAGAAAGTGTGTTGCACTGTATTCATCCCATCATGGCATTGACCATGGCTAATGAAATGGAATAAAGAGGCATTCTAAGAGAAGATTAATTTCTGCCTGGAAATCAAAAGAAAAAAAATCTCATGACAGACAGCATTGTTTAATATTTTTAGAAAAAATAAACATCCAAGACCCATGTAAAAGCCAGTAAAAGAGCATTGATGATCACTTCTTCAAGTTGTCACTTCTGGCTGCCTTCTGAGCCCAGCCTTTAGGCAGAAAAATGCAAATGAGATTCCCAACACAAGGACTAAATGGAGGGGAGAACAACATATGAACTGGGGTCCCAAACTGTTCTTGGAGGAGTCCAGCCAGGGATTATCTAAGGCAGCTGACCTCAGGTCAATGATCTGGAGATCCTCCTCCAGAGCTGTGTTTCCAGCATCTCCCTGCTCTCAGGAGGATTACAAGGAGGCCTCCTGCTGCCACAAGCCTCTACACACCCCTTCCCAAATAGACATGGATCAGGCCATCACTTCGTCCCACCCCAGCCAAAGGCAGCAGGGGCTGCAGCAGTCCAACACTCCTGAAAACATGGTTTTGAAGTCACCTCTGTGACTTTAACTGCTCTGGAAGCCAGCAGGAGCAATGGCTTTCACCCCTTTCTCCATGAGAAATTAACTATTATGTAGTCCTTGAAAAGGGACTAACGTTTATCCTCATGGGGTCTTCAGGATGATTAGTATTAAAAAAAAACACTGCATAATGGACAAGTGTTAGAATAAATGGTGTGAACAGTAGAACAGTATGTGCTGGGAAAGAGAAGCATTTAGGATTTTCAAGTTGGCAATTATGCAGCTTAGCAGAGGATGCAGGTGACAGTGCAGTAATCATCTCATGCTCTTCACAAAACCAAGAAAAAAGAAAAAAACACACAATTTCAGCTGGATGAGGGACAAGGAACAGAGATTTATACTGTCTATACTTTCCAAAACCTTTAAATCTGAAGAGGATAGACTGAGCTCAATTGCTGTAGAGAAAAGAAGGGAAGAATTATTACAGATGTCTACTGAAAAATGCTCACCATAGACAGTTAAAAATGAGGAAGACAAAAGTCATACCTGAAAGGTTCTGGAGAAAATAATGGCACAATGGCCATCAAAGCAGTGATTGCCCATTGTTATTTGTTCAGAGTCCTTCATATATCCAGAATAGCAAGATGAGTTACAGAGAGAGATACAGAGAGAGAGAGAGAGAAGTGCCAGGAAAGAGATAAACAAAGGTATGCTTCCCAATTCTCTTACAGAATTAGAAAATCCACACAATGGAAGTGAAAGGAAAGAGAGAGAAGGAGAGAATGTGAACTGCTGAGATTACGCCAAAATATTAGTCATCCTTTGAGTCTACTGTGAAAGGTTAGTGTTATTTTTAAGAACACATTCCTTTAAGAAAAAGAATAATTTCCTAGCATAGGCAATTTCTAGATGGTCATAAAATCTCTCAAGGGAAGCAGAAGTCCCAACAATGAAGTCAACAAGAACTAGCAGATGAAGAGCAGGAGGAAATCTGCACAGGACTCCTCAGGGCAACCCCCAAGAGTGAGCTGCTACTGGAAGGGAAGACAAATGGAAAAGCCTGGCAAAGAGCAGCTGTTGAGTAGGCAAAGATCTGGGTGGGAAAACATCTTCAAGGAAGAGGAATGGACAATATGTATGTGTTTCCAAGAGAACACCTCAGGTTAGATGGCAGGAGTATACTCACTGCAGTGGCATGAGGAGAAGGTTAGCACTCTGTGGTTTGGTTTAGCTATATGAAATTTTAATAAGGGGTGAAGGCAGGCCAAAATGTTATCACCTACCCTCCTGCTCACAACACAGCATCTGTGAATTTTCAGTTTTGAAAAAATCTCAGGGTATCTCTAGAAACACTTAATGAACTAAAGGCTGTAATGGAGACAAAAGAGTCCCCATGTCCCTGGTTCCATATCAGACTCCCAGGCCAGCATTTTCTTCAGGCAATCTCAAGTTGTACTGGAACCTGACCAGTCCAGTGAAGAAAACATCACTGACTTTGCAAGTTGAAAATGTGTGTGTGTATTTAGTTTTAATTTACTAAAAGACTGTGTTCCATTGCTGTGGAATTGTAAGTGGCAGCTTGTTGCCCAGGAGACAAAGGCAAGTATGGTTCATGAGCTAAGTATTGGGGCTTATCCATCCCCGAGAGGAAATGAGCCCATGAACAGAGCTCAGCAGTCTGAGTAAGTACTATACCAGCATCTCATCTAGAAGCCTCCAAAGTTAGAAGTTTCTGAGAGGTCCTAGACTCCTCTAACAAGCCTAGGAGTTAAGGCTGCTCAGCATCTCTGAATGAATTTCAAAGAACCATGACAATTTGATCCACTGTCATCTGGAGAACACACCACTTGTCTCACTGAATGGCAAAAGCTGATACTTGGCTGTCTGGGACCACTTGATATGTTAGACAACTTTTATTGCTGTGCATTTTTTAAAATTGGAAAAAATTAATAGGCTCAGTCATTCGATACGCTATGAGGTAAAGATGCTGTTTTTCAAAGTAAGTGATGACACTTCAGATGAGTTCAGGAAGGAAGGAAGAAATCTTGTAATGTCAGACTATAAATTCTGTTTATCAGTTCTAAGCAACGTGTCATTGCCATAACCAGTAGACATACAGAGTCCTGAAGCAAAGTAACTGCCATTCCTTGCAAGACTTACAGCTAAGTTTTGTTAGTGTGTTCAAGTTTCTTCTGCTCTCTGCCTTCTCGATCGTTAGCCTTCTCTCAGTCTGTTGTTCAGTCTATAGACAGCTGAAGGGATGGATAATTTTACCAGACAATTTGTGTAGTGCCAAGCCCATTTTCAGCACATTTTAAGTATTTTCGTATTCTGGGAACTGGTGAGGAAATCTTCTTAGTGCAAGGAAATACAGTTTGGGGCTCCATTGCTCTAGCTTAATCCTGAAGTGTGATCCACATGACTCCTAGCATGGATGGAAACATTTTGTTGTGCAGGGACAACCTTGCTAGAAGCTTTAATTCATGCTCTTGAGGAGTCTGATCATGACATTATGTGATGTTGATACAAGAAGAGAATTGGATCCATTTTCTAACATTCAGTTCATCAATAGTCTGACTTTGCCTTGAGCTGCCTATTGATAGCATTGTATTCATCTGCTATTATTAAAGATGTTCTGCATAGTTTTGTGAGTTCACAGCCATGAAACTGGATTTTTAAGAACCAATAAACACATACAAGGCCAAACCCAGCTACTTCTCCCTGGGAGGTTTTGGGCTTGGGGTTTTGGTTTTCAGTGGCTGTTTCTTCTGAAGCAGTTACCTCAGTACTGTCTCTCATCCAAATGCAAAGCTTTGTTTTAATTTTAATGTGTCCCTTCTTCCTGTCTTCCAATGACTTTGGTACGGTCTTGATTTCTTTGAGGTTTTTTAAGGGGGAAAAAAAGTGTATTACCATAAAAGTATGACTTTTGGCTTAACAGATTATTACCCAGACCTCAGAAATGTAAAGAACTTTTTTGGGCAAGAGTTTTTTTAATCCACAATTGGAATTTCTGGTGCAATGAAAATCAGCCCATAAGAGGATAACAACAATATTTAGGTATTTATTTGGAGATGCAGATTTCATATGATATAGGTCTTAAAACTCAACCTTTCACATAATGGGTGTGTTTAGGGTGTGTCAGCTATTGTCCCATGATAACAAGAGCAATAGGTGCTACCATATATGGACCTTTCTAGACAATACTGTGAGAAAAAGATTATCTTTTTCAATATTATCAAAAGGGTTCAGAGAAGTACAAATATCCTCCCACCCACTGCCAAGTTTCTGAAATATCAAAGACTAAATCAATCTTGAGTTTAAGGCATTTTTATTAAATGAGTACAGCAAAACTATCACAACTCATTGAATCTGGAATATTTGAATCAAATAGCTTACTGAAATTTCCAAGCTTCTGCTAGGTGATTTAGACTTCACAATTTTTCAACAATTCCAGCAATGTTTTATGGTCTTTTTCTAACTTTATAGTGAATTACAACTTTTACAGAATGAAATCATTGCCATAAAGTGATGAATGATGGCATGGCAAAGATATGTAATGTGCTCATAGAGAAACACTCTCAAAATAGAAATCTCTCAAGAATATCTGGGTTTGAAAATTGAGTCACCCGAGAAATTCTGATAAAATCCTGCAGGTATCCCCTACAGTTATATCACCATGATCAATACTCCTTTTATCCCAGTGCACTGGGAGTAATAAACCTCAGATTAAATCTGAGCCATCTTGAACTCTTGAAACTGGGGACTCAGGATACCCTTGTGCTTACACCTCAGTCTGGAAGGTAAAACACAGCTAAATATTTGTTCCTGGGATCCACTTCTTGCCTATTCTGATGTTTAAAAATTCAATTTGGAAAAAAAAAAAAAAAAAAGAAAAAAGTTCAGTTTCTGTAATCCCTTCTAATAGACCTCTGGGCTTGTAGAAAAGTACAAAATTATTGTTGCACCATTTATCAAAAATGCTGTCTGGTAGTTCCAGATGTTCATATGCATCACACACCACATACCAAGCAGCACGCACAGCATTCTCAGTTGCATCAAGATGAACATATACAGAATCAGAGAATCACAGAATTGTAGGGGTTGAAAGGGAACTCCAGAGATCATCAAGTCCAAACCCCCTGCCAAAGCAGGTTCCCTAGAGCAGGTTGCACAGGTAGGCATCCAGATGGTTCTTGAATGTCTCCAGAGAACAACTCCACAACCCCCCCAGGCAGCCTGTTCCAGTGCTCCATCACCTTCACTGTGAAGAAGTTCTTTCTCATACTTGTGTGGCAAGGGACATGGAGAGGGCTGGGAAAACCTTTTCTACTTATACAAGAATGTATGTTATTCTTCAATCAGACCCAAACATTTCCCAGTATAGTTGGCTGACAAAGATTTTCCCAGTCCTAAGATCCTTTGCTTCCTGAGCCCTTGCAACAAGGTCAATCTCTTGGAGGCGTAAAACTCTTGGCTCTATTTCAGTTCTCGGCAGCAGGATGCAGGATCTCTCTGGAGCTAATTCTAAACTGAGCTGAAAAAACTAAAATATTAAACCACTGGAGAAACTGTAGAGTCCTGATATGTTCAAATTTCAGGACAGAAACTCAGAAACTTCAATAAAGTTCAGGTTTGATTCATATTTTCCAATGTTATTGGATCTGGAATCCTCCCTCTCTCCTCACCACCCCTCTTGTTCTTCTGGACCTCCTCTGTTTAAGAATCAGCTTCTGCATGGCAAGACAGTTCCAGAATATCAAGGTCATCTTTTCTATTTATGAAGGCAGTATTTGCTGAACAGGAGACGGAGCCAGCAATTCCAGGGTGCTTTTAATTTCTTTCATTTCTTGTTTTGTTGTGTGATTTTTCCACTCACCAGTTCTGCACTCAGAGGTGGAGCAGCGGCCATCCAGAAGGATGAAAAGCAAATCACGGGAGAGTCTCTCCTATTTAATTAACTTTTCATTTTAAAAAGCACAACAATTACATCTGCAGAGCTTTGACATGCAATTACATTAAAACCCTGCACAGAGAAAATTGAATGTACTGATGAAACTTCCCTTATGGGTACCATTTCTTTTTAATCCATTTTAATGATATTTCCAGAATAAATGTTTAGTTACATGGGTGAGTAATGAAAACAAAGGAAGGCAATTTTTAAAAAAAAAACTATTTAAACCAAGAGACAATCTTTCTCACCAAAATTTGCAATCAGTTCAAAAGTTTATAGCTGAATTCAAATCCCATCATGGATTCCTTCTCTGACTCTTCAAACTGATCATAACACCACTAAAGTTCCTACTCAAAACAATTTTAATTATCATGGAAAGCACCATAAGCCCCACATAATTACATAGTTAAAATAAGTTTATAGTTGTTGATGCTTTGCAGCTTTAATGAGAGTCAGAAAGAAGACAAGAGGTAGTGGTCCTGAGTGTTACCTATACCTGCACTCTACAAGACACATACTATAATTAAAAATTGATCTACCTGTTGCTTTCTGATTGTCTCACATTCCTTTCTCTGTCCACATCCTTCTATGTCCTCCTTGTTTCATGTGTTCATGTGAGTCTTCTGGAGTAGGGGTCTGCATTTTTGCTCCATGACTGTACGGTGTTGAGCATAGGTGGGTCATAGTCACTGAGAAGGACTCCTCAGCTGTCCAGACTAACAGTAATGATACAGTCAGTGACAACCACATGTACACCAAGTCCTGACCTACCTGCAGACGCTGAAGTGACAGCCACTCCTCCACCCCACCTTTTAAAACTGGATATCGTGTGTGCATGTATCGTGTATGCTTCACATACCCCAGGAAAAAGTACATGAACCAGTGGTTTAGTGATCCGGCTAGAATATTTTTGGTGTACAAGGTTTCAGTTAGGTCATGCTCAGCTGAAGCTGGACACCGTAATCCAAAAGTTTAGTCCCTGAAAGGCTGCCTAGGAGGTTGATCTAAAGTAAAGTCTGGTTTCAGGAAAAAGAAAAAAATCTGTTTAGGAAATCAGTACATCATTTACCATCACTTACAGGAAGCTTTTCAAAATGCAAGTTTGCTGCTCATAGCAGCTGGGGACTAATCTGCTTCTTGAGCTTTTGAAAAATCTTCTCCTTGTAAAATCTTTTAGTGAATATATCAGAAATACTTTACCTGATGTTTTTATAAAACTGACCATAAATATAAATAGCTATATATAGCTGGATTTTTTTGGTAATTGCATTTAAAAGAAAATCCTCTTTAAAAAATCTTTGGGTACTGAACTGCATATTCTTCCTTTAATTCAAGGTTCTAGGGAGTCTACACAAGACTTACTGAAATACTTGTAGATCATCCAGAAGCTTGAAAGGAAACTCGATAAATTCTTGTGGCTTTGGAACTCTGAAATAGGAGGTTTGGGCATAGGATGTGGTGAAAATGGGCTGTGGCTTGAATGTGCATTTTCTCTAAACTGGTGGCATTTCCCAAGGTTAAAAAAAAGTGGGATTTTCAATCACAAATTATATGTGAACAAATGCTTGAGCATCAGCCTCCTTGCTAAAACTTGATGGTACGTAAGCTTTGTATGGTCTGCTGTAATAAAAGGGAAAAAATCTTGTATCAACATAGCAACTTGGATCTTGCTACCTCTATTTTTTTCTCTGCTTAACTTGTATGTATGGAAAGACCTGTGCAAAAACTGACTATGCTAATAAAACCAGATAAAACCAAATACATCCTGGTCTAGTGTGAGGAGTCCCTGCCCAAGACAAGGGGTGGAACAAGATGATCTCTAAGGTCCCTTCCTTTACCTGGTTCTCAGACCCTGCCAGGCTCACTCTCCAGACATTACTCACATTGCATCTGCAGAATTTTTTTTTTTATTTTTGCTATTGGTAATTATTTTTTTCCCACTGTGAACCTACCAGTAAGCTCTTATAATCGTAGCTAGATCACCAGAGAGCAGTGAGCTCATTTCCACAGAAGCAGATCACTTACAGATCCCTGGGACTCTGGGATTTTCAGAAACAAAGGGCTGAAATTCATCTCCACTTTTTAATATGAAATATTCAACATAAATCTTCAGAGATGGCCTAAAACAATCAAAATACACACAGCTGGTGGCTGAGGATTACATCCACTCTTTGAGAAGGTGCCTCAGCTGAGACTCATTGGTGGCCTCCAAAGAAAATTCCACACCAGGCTCTGTCTGGCTCCAAGTGCTGCGAGGCGTACACCAATCTGTGGTAATGTTTAGATTGCTGCTCTCACCAAGAAATAATAATTTTTGAAAAGTTAATGATACAGCAGTTGATTTATAACATGGATGCAACCAATTGTTTCCCAGATGGTAAAGTTACAGTGGCTCAAGGGCAGCCCAACACCGTGCCTTCATATATGGGCAAGCATAAAGTATCTGATGAGTGTGTGTACCTCATCAACACTCATTTGGAGATGTTGAGTTGAACTCCTGCCAGGATATAAGACCTACATCACTGGGGATTTCACAGATTTGGGAAGATTTCAAATTTAAAGTGTTTTTATATGCAGCTGCAAGAAGTGGAACAGAAAATACCAAACTGCTGTGCTGCTATTCAAGCCATACTCATGTGGATACAGAAAATTAATAACTTTCAGAGGTTCAAAAATCTCTCCCTACAGGTATTGCTGCTCCCACATAATCCTGCAAGTTGGGTTTGGTTGATTTCTGTTCAAGTGTGTGCTACCAGCTATGTTCTTGGTCATTCTCTCAGTCACTTGAAATGGTGACCAGCAGGTCTTGCAAGCAGCGCAGCTAAACAACCAGGACAGACTTCCTTCTGTAACTGTGAATAGGATATTTGACAAGATGCAGAGCAGTGCCAAATAATTTTTCAAGAGCTAAAAGCTTAAAGATGTCAGGACTTGACCATATCCTTGCCTCTCTCCAACTCTTTGAGTTGCATTAATGGGGAGAATGAGTATTCTCAGTGGGAAAGGAGAAATTCCCAATTTGTTCTATTACCCATGTCATCTATCTATCTATCTATCTATCTATCTATCTATCTATCTATCTATCTCCACTTTGCAGTTGTGTCAGCCTCACAAGGACCAGGGGTTGTTTCTACGTTGAAAAATCAGGCCAGCGGTTGGCAGTTGTCATTGCCAACAGCCACAACTGGCAGCCAGCTTCTCCTACTCAGACAGATGCCCTCATGAGGTCTGTTGCACAGCTGACCTCTTTAAGGTTCAATCCTCGACACAATCTTTCCTGGAAGAGTCTTTTGCTGATAAATATGAAACAACCACCTATTACGTGCTTTCCAGCACACTGGTGAATGTATTACATGTGATAGATATTTAATCACTTAAATAAGGGACCTTTTCCCCAAAAAAACTCAGTGCCAGGGAACATCAAGAGCAGGCCTACTTGCTAAGAAAGTCCATGGAGGACTCCTAAGCCTAAGACACCCTAGAAGGTCCTCGACTTCTGTGTAGTACAGGACTCCTAAGGGCCATTGCACAGCCAGTCACAGGACATTAAATGTGGCAAAACTGTAAGTACGACAAGAAATAGGATAACAGAGATCATTAGGGCCATGACAGCCTCATCTACAGACATAATTTCAACCTAGAGCTGTGTGTGTGTAGAGCTGTGATTCTGCCTAACAGTGATACATATTTCATTTGTTCAGCATCTGTTTGGACAAGGAAACATGAGTTCTGGTTTCATGGCAAAGCGTAACTAAAAATCAAAAGTGTTCTTGTTATCTTGGTTATCAAAGTCTTGCATTCTGTGATGGTTATGATGCACCTAGTATCATTTTTCTGGGTTTAAAACCTCTAGCATTTTGATTTTATCCTTGGAGAATAAAGTGGTGAAGAAGGATGAAAGTTCAGCAGAAATATGATCCGGAGGACAAAACCTGGCAGGAACCGTGGCCACTAACAAAAACACTCTCTGGGTTGCTTGCTCATACTCGGAGAAGCTCAGTGTGCACTCTGTAATCTAACAGCACAGCTGTAATCAGCACAAAGACATCATTCAAATCTCTCTATAACAATTTCAGAGCTGGGTTTTGAAACCCGTAACACCTGTGATATGAGTTGGCTTCACCTTAGGAACAGCCGGAGAAAAAGGTACCTGGTGTATGTCTACGGGCTTCAGCTCTGTAGTTAAGCTGCCTGCTCATATGTCTTAGTGACTCACAGACAAGCCCTGAAAGACTCAGCAATTCAGATCGCTGTGTCTGATACCCCTTCTTATAAGTTCTGATCCCATGCCTTCCAAAGAGGCATTCTCAAGAGTGACTGCTTCATTCTGCAAATACTGTGAACCCTGTTATAAATTAAAAGTCCAACATCTTGGTGGTCTCACTTTGCTTTCAAGTCAGCCTTGACTTATGGAGAAAATTATGGTCTATGTTTTCATTTACACCACGTAACCCCTCTGTAATTCCAATGAATTCAAAGCAGTTCCTCAGCACTGACCTTAGCATCAGCAGAAAGTCACACGCTGCCCACCTCAGCAGGTCTCCCCTAAAAACTGTTCAGTGCTGTGTCATTGCAGCAGAAGTTGCAGACATCAGCTCAGAACAGAATAGCACTGGAAGGGACATCAAGAGATTACTTATTCCATCTCCACTACCAAGTCAAACTTGTACAGACCCAGGTCATTATTAACAGATGTTTGTCTAACTTGCTCTTAAAGACAGCCTTGCTGAAGAAGCAGGCAGTCTCCCACAACAGCCTGTCCCACAGATGGTTTGTCCAATTAGGAAGCTTCTCCCTGATGTCTAAACTGAAATTTTCCATGATTTAATCACTTTCTTCTAGCCTTGTTTCTCATGGTTGCAGCAAAGAATTTATTCTCAACTTTTCAAGGTTTTTTTTATATAGCAGTCATAGTTGACAGAAAAACATCTTATCCCACACCCCTACCACCAAGAAACCCTAATTGATCTAACCTTCCCATGGTGACTGTGCTTTCTAGACAACCCTTGTTACAGAATCACAAAATCACAGAATCGTAGCGGTTGTAAGGGACCTCCAGAGATCATCAAGTCCAACCCCCTGCCAAAGCAGGTTCCCTAGAGCAGGTCACACATGTAGGCGTCCAGATGGGTCTTGAATATCTCAAGAGGAGACTCCACAACCCCCCTGGGCAGCCTGTTCCAGTGCTCTGTCACCCTCACTGTGAAGTTCTTCCTTACATCGGTGCAGAACCTCCTGTGGTCCAACTTGTGACCATTGTCCTGTCCCCACAGACCACTGAGAAGATGTTGGCCATCTCACTTTATCTCCTGCACTTAAATATTTATAAACATTGATGAGATCCCCTCTCAGTCTTCTCTTCTCAAGGCTGAACAGCCCCAGCTCACTCAGACTTGTTGTCTGTCCTTGGGATCTCCACAGACGGCTGGTTTCCTGTGACAGACCTCAACAAAACATGGCCATGGCAGTCCCAGTAGCTGAGAGGTGAAAGGGCATCACGTGTCTCCCAAGCTGTTCTTCTGTTTATACACCTGAGTCTGCTGTTTGCCTTTTTCCACCGCAGCTTGACGCTGGTAACTCTCGCTCAGCTGGTTTATGCTACCACGTTCCTTGACATCCTTCCCCGAGTGATCTCCATTACACGTACACTGCCTATGATGCAGAGCAAGAGTTTCTTGCTCAGGCCAATCAAATACATCTTGAACACACATAGGGATGTGTTTTGTAACCTGTAAAACAGGTCATGTGATGTCAGTCAGAAGAGTCAGGTTCGGTGTCACTAGCACAGCATAAGTACTGATCTACACGTTGATCTGGCAGCAACAGTCCAACCTCAGCCTGGTCAAAGTTTTGCTCCTCCTCCTTCTCTTGCTCTCCTTCCTCCACACATTCAGCTCTCCCTATTTCTCTCAGACAGACACACGTCCCATTGCCAGAAGTATTTTTTGGCCAGCAAGTAGGCACAGGGCCCAGGCTTTGGAGCAGGATGGTGTGGTTTGCAAGCTCCATCAGCCAACTTTGCTCACTGACCTTCTCCTTGTCCCAATGCCTGCAGCTGCTTGGGCTTGAGCACGAGGCAGCTCTTGGCCTTGGTGCAGATACCATGCAGTTTGTTTTCAATCACCTTTGGTAAGAAGGGATGGGTGCCAACATTCTGCCCCACCACTTGCCAGGTGAAACATGCTCATCTTGAGGGGTTTAGGTGTGTGTTTGAGTGTTCCTGTAGTTGACCTTGTGCAGCATTATCCCAATCCTACTTACAGTAAACCTAGAAGAATAACATCATTATGAATAAGTGGAAAAAGAATGAAACTAGAGAAACAGCTGAGTTAAAGCTGACTTGGTCACACTAGGCTTTGTTTTCTGTTAAATATCTCTGAACTCCTTTGGCAAGAGGCACCATTTTGAGACCACACACTGGGCTTCCTCTTGAAGAATTCACACCTCTTTTTTTTTTTTTTTTTGGCTTTGCTTCACCTGTATCCTGTAATAAAAGCCTTCTAGGCTGCGGCTGGTCTTTGAGTACTGGAAGCAAGGTGGATGGGGTCAGGGAAGGAACCGTGAACACCATAGCATCCCATTTAAATGGTACAAGTAGAATACAAAGCAATAACAAATTCACTCCTTACAATTGTCCCTGTAATTTAATGTGGTTAAACACTAAAGGTGTTTATATTTTTGTTATTCTAACTAATATCCAATTAAAACCAAAAAGAGAGAAACAACATACCTAGGATGTAACGAACTGACCAAGGAAAATGATTGTGCACAAGAACAAGACACATAAATCATACTGACTCTTATCTAACATCCAGCCAAGCCATTCATCTTTAAATGATCACTACGGTGGTGATGCATAGGTCATTCCTGAAAATAGACTGCAAACTATAAAGGAAAAATCATATGGCACCTTTCTGATGCATACTTTTGTACTGAACTTAGAATACAATGTACAGAGAGCTCTCTGGCTTAATTAGTTGCCCACTGAGCTAGAGTTGGCTGCTATCTTTTTTTTCCCCATATGAAACCGCAGATCTTTCTCAGTACATTGTTTCCACATGTGCTTATATTACTATCCCTGCCCCTTGATCCAGCGTTTTAATAAGCATTCATCTCTAAAAAAAATATAAAGAAATGTCTATCCACTTACCTAAAGTATCCCTCAGCCCAGTCCTCCCTTTCCATCAACACAAGCCAGAAGAATCCCAAGGGAAATCCTCAGAGTCTCCCTGGTAGGCGGCTGTTGTGAATCAGATCAAGAGGCTCCTTTTTATATCATTTTATTCCTCTTTATTAGGAATGCATTTTCTCATTCTTTGCCTCAGACATATTAAAATCCTCTCTCGCCTAAGTAGCAGTGCCTAAGGTCTCGGCTGGCTTCAAGACATGAACGCGCTACTAGTGCCAGACAGATGCGTCCTACCATGGTAAAGGGCAATGGGGTAGTGAGGCTGGAAAGCAAGCACCACCAACTTGCACTCCTCTCCAAGTGCTAACAGATATTTTAAAGGTGTCCATGGGTCAGAAAAAAAGGAAGAGTCAACACTTCTGCCTGACACATACTGTACTGCTTGTGTAGAAAAGATGGTATATTAACATTTAACCTCTGGCTGTTTCTATGTTCTATCTTGTAGTCTGCAAAAAACAACCTCTCTAGAAACTGCTCTGTAGTCTACACATCTCATCTGCCCAATCTGATTTATTTATTTTCTCTGTTTTCAGTATCAAAACCAAAAGTTTTAAGGCTAATATTTTGATTGACAGCCAAAGTTCAAGATGTTGTTTCATATTACATTTATACAATCTTGGTTTTGTTCATATTTAACACAAAAATATTTTGAAATTAAACTACTATTGACAAAACTGTCATTCAGGTTTCCATGGAAGCGAGTAAGTCTGGATGGAGACCACAGTACCAAGTATCTCCAATCAGACTCCACAATTACCTCCCCATTATCTACCACCTCACAAGCCTTAAACTGAAAAATTAACTGTATATTAATTTCTTCTCATCATGAAGTATACCCAATGACATTGTAATAAACTCTGGGTTTCCCCCTTTCTTACAGGCTTTCCTGAACACTGAATCAGTTTTATTGCGTTCTCATCAACCGTAATAAAAGTGTTGGTCCAGAAGATGCACTTCTAGGTTTATTAATCCATTCATATATATAAGCTGGAATAACACAGCAGACAACATCATGTAAAACTATATAAAATATATTATAAGGTAAAAATACAAATCAATCCTTGTAGCCAGCTTGGAAGGAAATTGGTAGTATGGATTTCATAGAAGATTTACAATTGAATGCCAACAAAGAAAATAGAACAGGACACCAAATTCAACAAACAGTTGAACAGAGGACAAAACCTAAATGTAAATTGCCAGTAGGAATATAAACACAAACCAAGTTTTGCATCTAAATAAGCCCATTCCAGGTCCTGCTGTGGCCTTATGGAAGTAAATGACAGGTTTCTGGACCCAGATAAATAAGCGTTGGGGACACCGAGTAATCAACTCAGTGCCCCAGGCAGGATTTACAACAGCTCCTCCATGAAGGGCCACAGAGTCAGCCTTTGTTACTCGCCCAGCCCAGCCCAGCCCAGCCCAGCCCAGCCCAGGCGTTCCTAGCTCCTTTGTACCTCGCTGCTTAAACGCCTCACCGTCAGGCTTTGCAGGCTTTGCACTCTCGGGCCTCCAGCTGTGACATCTAGATTTCATATATTCTTTAACCTACAAGCCATTTTCAGAAACTTCAGTATTCAAGATCCTTTGACTCTTTATTGACATCCACACTAAGCACTCCTTGCTGCTATTCAAATCTCTGTACTATTTTTATTATCATCATCATAATGTCTATGACAAACCATTATCGTATTTACCTCTGCCATCAGTTCTGTAGATCAAACCACTGCTTTCTCTCACCCCTTCCTCACACATCTCATCTGCGAGGTCCCTGACCATTCCAGCTACTGTTCCCATTTGGAGCTCCTTATCACTTGGAGCGCTGTGCCCATGTCAGCACAGCTTCCCTGGCTAAGACTGCAGCAGTGCTGGCTGGAGGAAGGCAGCATTGTGTTTCCAACATCACGCAGCAGTTTTTCTTCTTTCGCAATAGCTTGGCAAATGTTGTCAGATGCAACAGCTTGGCAGACGTTCAGTCAATGATCCATCTGCATCCCAGTTTTTGTTCTGCAGAATTTCTACCTTTCTCTTCAGGAAGTAGTTGATGTGAAACTGAATATTCCTACAACCATGAGGACCTCCAGAGCTTGTGGAGTCTCCTTCTCTGGAAGCATTCAAAACCCACCTGGGGGTGTTCCTGTTTGACCTAATCTAGGTGATCCTGCTTGGGCAGGGCGGTTGGACTAGATGATCTTTCAAGGTCCCTTCCACCTCCTAACGTTCAGTGATTCTGTGTGTGATTCCCCAGGCAGCATCTGTGCACCCCGAATTCCTGAGGACAGAACTTTGCTCGTGTCTGTTAACCTGGAACCGATGCCCTTAGACCTTTTCTGCATTTTGTCAAAGTCAACATGAATTCTGGTCTCTGCAGTGCTGGAAGTCCTCCTGGTCTATTGCTGCTGCAGAGTTAAGAAGGCTTTTAAGAAGCTTTGCATACAGGACCCTAAGACACCCCTGTGAAACTTGACCCACTGCAAATTTCCCTTCTGGATCTTCAAAAGTTCTGCCGTACATACATAACCCTTCCTCGCTGTGAGTGGCAGCAGTTCAAAGGCTTTCAAAGCCCAGAAGAGGATGATGAGCATGGGGCAGGTAATTCAACCCTGGAGTCATGACTCTGTTAGACTGTTGCTTGGGTTTTTTTTTAATCTCTCTCATAACTGCTGATTTTCGTAGGCCTTAAGGTATTTTCACTAGGATATCAGTCTCTTAGGCTCCCTCTGTAGCAGAAGCACAATAAATAAATCAAACAGGAGGCCGTTTAGATGCTCTGACTTATCCTTTTCAGAAACTCATCTCCTTCCATTGCTTATTCAGACAGTACAAGAAGATTCACCTCCTTAGTTATGCCCTAAGGTTACAGTCCTGTCACTGCTTAGCACCACGCTGTTTACTGGGACTCCAGCAATATGCCGGTGACAAGAAGTAAACTCAAAAAGGTATCAGCAGGAAACAAAGAAGGCATAATTACAAGGACAATTAGCAGGGCACGCAAAGCCTGCAAACCATATTCAGTATTTTCTGTTCCCAGAAATGTGTATTCTCCCCATTCAGCAGTCACAACCTGCTGCAGTTCTTGTTGCCACTAAAGATTACCACTCCTCCATCCCTTGTGTGCTAGTAACAGGGAGAAAGGAGGCAGAAAGGGAGCAAGAACAAATGGCAGTCATAGGGTAAATGTCTGGAGCACAAGGGAAAATATTTTTAGAGAACAGAAAAGCTATGAAGCCATCTCCCACTCTGGGAAGTGCTTTTCTATTGAGGGAACATCAGCATAAGTTATGTGTTAACGATCAGAACACACAGCTAAGACATATGGCAATTAGATTAAGCAGAATATTTTATTGGTTTATTATCTTCTCATACTGGGCAAAAGGAATAAACCCACAAACCTGCAGCTCTTAAAGCAGTTACACATATGGGAGGGAAAAAGCAAGAAACAAAACTGAACCGTTCTGCATCTTTTATCATCTGCTGCCATCTGGAAATGGGTGCATTTTCTACAGGGCCTGAGGATTTTGGTGTGAGCTTTAGGCAACCAAAATGAAAGATGGAACAGGATTTCTTTCAAATCTAACTAATAAAGTAATTTTAGTTCCCTGGATTCCTGATCTGTACAAGTGGAGAATTTAAAGTTCTACCAAAACATCTCCAAATTTATCCTGCTAGGCTTTACAGTATTTCCCCTTAAAAGGATATTAATGGAACATACAGTGAGAGTCTCCATTTCAAGACTGCTGCAGCAACACAAGAAAAGGCAGGTGGTACCTGGACAGCAAGAGGTTTGCAGTCTTGCTAGAAAGGAAGAGACAGCAGCAGATACACACCAGTGGAGGACACAAGAAGCAGTGAGGATACTGGTAATGGCAGTAGCTCTCAGCTCCATGGGATCTCACACAAACACATGGCTCATCTGAAAAGGGTGTTGCAGGTGATTGGATGGAGCTATTGTCTTCATAGCAGCCTAGGCAGCGCAGTTGGAAGGGACCTTGAAAGATCATCTAGTCCAACCCCCCTGCCTGAACAAGATCACCTAGATTAAATCACACAGGAACACATCCAGATTGGTCTTGACTGTCTCTAGAGTAGAAGATTCCAAAACCTCTCTGAGCAGCCTGTGCCAGTGCTCCATGACTCTCACGGTGAAAATGTTCAGGGTCCTTTCCAACTCCTAACATTCTGTGTTAATCTGTGTGTGTTCTTCCTTACATTTACACTGAACTTCCTATGCTCCAGCTTGGAACCATTGCCCCTTGTCCTATCACTGGCCATCACTGAGAGGAGCCTGGCTCCATCCTCCTGACACTCACCCTTAACATCTTTATAGACATTAACGAGGTCACCCCTCAGTCTCCTCTTCTCCAATCTAAAGAGACCCAGCTCCCTCAGCCTTTCCTCATAAGGAAGATGCTCCACTCCATCATCTTGGTGGCCCTGTGCTGGACTCTTTCAAGGAGCTCTATGTCCATCTTGAACTGAGGGGCCCAGAACTGGACACAGTATTCCAGATGTGGTCTCACCAGGGCAGAGTAGAGGGGGAGAAGAACCTCTCTTGACCTACCAGCCACCCTCCTTCCAATACACCCCAGGATGAATACATCCAGGGGAGATTTAGGTTAGATATCAGGAAAAAATTCTTTGCTGACAGGGTTGTCAAGCACTGGAACAGGCTGCACAGGGAAGTGATGGAGTCACCATCCCTGGAGGGATTTAAAAGCTATGTAGATGTTGTGCTTGAGGACATGGTCTAGAGATGGACTAGGCAGGGTTAGGCTGTCATTGGACTTGATGATCTTAAAGATCTCTTCCAACCCAAGTGATTCTATGATTATACGGCAAACCTTCCAGTAATTTTATGTTGACTAAAATAATGTGCTTCTAAAATATGGTGACCAATTGCTAAGAAAGTCCCAAGCTATGACCTGTAAAGGTCATGGCTAGAAGCCTGACCATGGAAGTCACCATTGCACCACAGCAAATTATGAGCTTTAAAAGGCAGGTGAGGCAGCCTTGAAGACATGCTGAGGGTGAGCAGTGGTTGACAGGGTAGAGAAACTGCGATCTACTACAGGCGCCTGTATTATTAATCAAGCAAACAGCAGACATATTATTAAAAGTCATCTTTAATAGAATTTTAAAATAGCTGTTGCAAACTTTATTTGAAGACAAATCTATGAAAATTTTCCAAAATCCTGTGAAACAATCTAGTTCCTTAACATTCGTTTTATTTTTGGAAGAGACAAGCGATTTGCATAGCTGGCATGCTAGTTCACCTCTTGCTCAGGACAAAACAGCTCAGAAAAGCATTCTTCTCCTACCATTTCTGAACTGATAAAAAGTGGAAATGCATAGGATGATCCTAAACTAAATCAAAGTGGGTAACTGACTACGACTCAAGGCAGCCATGAGTTTTAATTCAAATAGCTTAAGGCCTGATATGGGAAAAGAAGAGATGCGACAGCCAGAAGCACAGTGAATGTACGGTACATTACACCTGTTCATATGATACTTCCTCCGAGACAGCCTTCTTAGTGTTTCCTTCCTTGTGTAAGTATTTCACTGAACCTAACAAAGCTAAAAACTACAATAAAAACATCAACTCTTAATATAGAATCATAAGATTTGAGCAAGGCTGATGAAGCTTTAGGGTGAGCACTAGAAATACAGAAATAAAGTGTATTATTTGAAATTAAGGAGAAATCTTAACGCCAGAGTTCTGTTGACTCAAAGGTAGCACATAAGCAATTCATCCATATACACATCTGGAAATAATGACCTATCCATTAGGAAAAATAATCACTGGACTGACCTAATACAGCATGTTGTCAGGCTTCATTGCATGGAATAGTATTATTGTA
The DNA here is from genome assembly GCA_013399135.1 of Heliornis fulica. Lineage (NCBI taxonomy): Eukaryota > Metazoa > Chordata > Aves > Gruiformes > Heliornithidae > Heliornis > Heliornis fulica. Next base: position 243,848 of record VXBZ01003023.1, read on the forward strand.
ATGATATTTCCATGTGACACACAAAAATACAATGAACTGGATAAGGAACCATGCTGAGGTCAAGTATTCTTACACTGGGAAAAGGGGAATCTAATAATTCTCCTTTGATCTGGCCTGAACACAGAACTGCTGTTATATTTTATGGATAGTTCACTAGTGGGAACATCTAATTTTTAAATCTTCTAGGCATTTAGAAGACTCAACACTGCAAAAAGATTTATGGTGGAAGGCTGTAAGAAATATTATTGACCATTAAGATTAAGATTAAAATTGAATACTCTTGCTCTAGTGCTTGAGACAGACGGAAAAATTACAGAAAAATTAGGTATCAGCTGCTTTCCAAATTCAGCATTTCCTCATAACCTAACTTATATTTGGGAAAATGGAACATCACACAGTGTTATTGGCTTGGCCACTTTGTGAAGATCTTGTACATTTTTGCATACAGATGATGTATATACAACTATATAATTGCACATACATGGTAGTATACTGGAGCCTATATAATGGCTATGTATATACATATGCTTTCTACAGGACAATGCTTAAACCAAATTTTGTCAATATTCATAGCAACTTGAACACCACCTTTGGAGAAATACTGTTAGGACAGTAATTTGAAAATTGGATAAAGCCAATTTTTTACTCTTACTTTCAGTTTTCAACACTGACTTTCAAGGCAAAAGAGAGGCACGTAATGGACCTTGGCTCTTGTTTCTCCTGCACTAGTCTTGCCACCTCCCCCTTTTATTACATGCCACTGATGTGCACAAGCCACAAGCTCCTGCTCATGAAGTAACCAGGAGCATGGCAGTGCCATACTGGGAACCAAACCAGGCGTTGGGCTGGGACAGCACGAAGAGTCCAAGGGAGGTGCTGAAAAGCCCTCAGGCAGCACTGTTTCCCTGTGCTGTACAACAGCCTTTAGTACAGGTGGCTTCTAGATGACACACACGGAGAAACCTGGACACACAACCTCAGCTAAGATCACCAATGACAGCACTAAGATCATAGATGACAGCAGAGGCAGAATTAAACTGTTTCTTACTAATTTAATAGTGTATTAGTGGCCCTGCACAGAGCAGGTCCATTGACAGCATGTGGATGAAAAGGGCACAAGGAGAGTACTCAGATTTCAGGGAAACCACGCAGAAGCACTCAGGCAATGTAACTGACGACTCCACCGCAAAATACCTTTCCCTGACTACCTTTAGCACTACTACTCCTTAAAGCTCCTTAAAGAGCTTCTTCCTAGAGAGTTCCTAAAGATTTTTTTTTTTTTTGCTATAAGATTCCTTAGCACGGCCTCTCTAACATCAAAAACTTACTTTACAGAACCATCAAAAAATATGTGCTGAGCATTTGTGTAAAGGTTCCTGAATAAAAATGAGGAAAACAATGTCACTATCCCAGATAATGCTCCCTTTGCCTCTGTTCCACTCACTGCTAACTTACCATTCAGAGCACTAGATGCAACTACGAAGTGACTGAAGGCATCGGTGTATTCATTTTTAAAGGCCTCTGGTGTACAAACATTTGTTTAAAGTCATACAATGCACACTGTTCCTTTAAAATAGCCTAGTACAGAGGCAGATTGGATGTCTGTAATGACATAGGTATAGAAAAAAGTAAAATAAAAGAGGATGTTTGTTCCCTGACTCCAATGGTTTCCATGACATACTGCATTATGACTGATGGTTCTTAGTGGGGTGTGCAAGGCAGCCAAGAGTCATTTAAAAACATGTGCTGTTTGTCTCAAAACAAATGTAAGGGAATACTAATAAAAGCTGCACTGTCTGAAATTAGACTGACTAGTTTAAATCCATTTTTCTGGAGGATATTCTGGAAGCTGGGACTGCCTGCAAAATAAAACTAATTTATTCCTATGATCTACTTCAAAGGAGTCAGTTATATCCAGTACACTTTGTCTAGAAAATAAGATTTTTTTATCCTAATATTAATCAGGTATCAATGTCCCTCCTAGAAGCTCTACATATAATAAAACCTGAAAGTATGTCAGCATTGGGTTCTTGGAATTGTATTAAATGGAAGCAAAAGACATGTCAACGCTGCTGTCCTCAAAAGCAAAAGAAGATCTGCTTTCATAGGTCACTAAGAAATTAAACCCACAGCAAAACACACCCCAGTTGAGAGTGTGAATGATTTCCAGATTTTACACTTGGCAAAATTCAATCTATGCTCCCATACACGGGTAAAGTATTTGAGACACAAAGTTGTGTTTCAGTTTATATTAGCTTTGGACCCATGTAACCAAGGGGATGACTTACAGGGAGCCAGATCCTGCATCCTAATGGCTAAACAGTGCTTTGGTTTTCAATAAATATGGTATTACTTCATGTGGATCACAGCAACACACTCACTCATGTTTAAGGCACTAAGCAACTGTTCAACAGGCTATGTCCAAAGTGCACCAAAGACAAAAGTGTGATTCAACTACATAGAACTGCCAGAGCAACAGAACAGAACCCCAGGTTTGTGAAAAACATTTTAAATTCTAAATACATCTAAAGTATTCTTAAATACTTTGTGATTCTGAAATTAGAAATACCTTGGAATTAGAAGGCACCCACTTCAGGAAGTTCAAGCCTCTTCCCATGCTACTATCCACTAACTTCTTTTGTGGACAAAAGTATAGATGAGCATAAAATACAAAAATAGGCATTTTAAGCAGTACGAAAATGTCAATAAAAATTTGAAATCGCTTAAGGACAGTGACCGCCATATTATTACATGTGCACATGTACACACTCCGTCTCAAAAAGGTATAAAAGGGAATCAACAGCCTTAAAATTTCTGCTTCTGTTAGTCAGCATGACAGCTTTCAACTTCATCCAGTTATCAGCTGGACTTCCTTAGCAAAACAAAGCATTAGATATCACAGGTAGTGTTCAAGGAGGATAAATCCGCTGCCAGATAGGGAAGACATTCATACACTCAGGAAAGAAAAGCTTCCAAGCTCACCTGTTTCCACATTCATAGAGACCTGTAACTCCCCATGTGGAAAGTGTAGGTTTGGGTGTTAAAATGTCGGCTGGTTTTCCTCTTCCATCTCCTCCATCCCACTTCAGGAAAGCATTTAAGCATACAAGGATGTGCTTCAAGTTAAGCCAGCAGGTCAATTGTTTTGCTGGACTGAATGCATGTGGAGCCCACACTTCCTAAAACCTCTCCTACCAACAAACCACAGGAGCTGCATGCATGGAGGACATTCAGTGCCAACCAGCTGACATGACACGGAGAGCAGCAAAGAGCTGCTCAGGGTTACGCCACTTAAATTGCTGAGAACATTGCAGATGCAAGATGGAAATGATGCCCCAAGGTGACATTTCTAGAAGACTTCGAAAAAACAGAAAGGGACTGAAGCAACCTTTAGCTAGCCATTAAATATGCCAGTGGATGTCATCATTCTCACATGGAAAGAGAATTTAGGTTTGTTTCTGAATAACACTAGAAAAATGAAGTCTCTAATGTAGACTCCATCTTTGGTACATAGCAGTAAAAGCCTTCCAGAGTAAAATGCGTGAGAACATCCTGAGGTCTTATTTTCAAACTTAATCAGCTTATGAATTGGCAAAAAATCCACCTAGCTTCTTTTTAATGTAAAAAAAAAAACAAAAACAAAAAAAGACCAATAATTTTCTGGAGCATTGAGCAGTTTGTGAATGCAGCACTTTTGGGCTCTCAGATCCATTCTGAAGCCAGCTCCTTTTATTTGTCATATTATTCCCCATGAGAGCATACAGCAAAATTCAATATTAATGTCAAGTTTATAGAGCAGAACAAAGCAAGCTCTAATACCAAGCTCCCAGCCTTCTGCTTACCAACACCCCAACAGAGAAGCAGATAGTGTTTCAGAGAAGCATGGTAAACTAACATACACCCCCAAAAACAAGCACAACTGAAAGCTGGGATAAAAGGGGAGTGGGAACATGGAGCTAGGTTTGTATTTTCTCAGACTGCTTTCTCAGTAACTCTGTGCTTCTTCAGAAAATAACTTCAGTATGAAACTAACACTTGGAAAGTTTTTCCAGCAGACATGTAAAGAAGTTTTCTGGCACAGCCAGAAATTTACCATATGGACCAGCCCAGCTCTCCCTGAACACAGCAGGAGTTTGGTCACTATAATCACTAAAGACGGGCTGGTAACTGAACATAAAATTTTCTTTGGATAATTTATGGAAATCTTAAATGAGAAACATAATCTGTTTCCTTTTACACCACCCAACTGCACAGCAAGTTTACATGAAGGACAAGCAGCACACAGAACAAGGGGGCCAATGAAGAGTGCTGAAGCAAGGCTGGAGAACCATCATGGTGGCAAAGACTGCAATCTCTTTCACAGAAGTCACAAGGGGTTATACTTTGCATTACTTCTGAATTGTAGCTTCTCACCGCTCTTCTCCCTGTTTAGGAAGGTTAGTTACCATTAGTTAATGAACACCTGAGACTGAGCAACAAATTAGCTTCACATAAAAAGTGTTTGAAGGATGCACTAATCCCTGATGCAGACCTCATGCACAGATGTCAAAATACTTCCCACAGTCGGTGTTCAAGCCTAGGCACTGATCTTTGTTCTTCTGAAATACCAAAATGTTCTCAACATCTTCAGGTGAATGCAAGTTACACTTTCATAGACTCAGTGTGAACCATTAGACCCAATCTGCTCACAAACCTTGGTCAAACATTTTTAAAGGAATTTTAAGCCCCATGACAAAGGAATTTGGATGCTTTACCTGGGAGGTTACTGCATTTGACATTTAAGAGCTATGTCTCTCATAACTCATGCTTTCTCTTGCAGCATTGTTCAGGAGCTTCACCTTCCAGCCTACTGAATCTGGGACTGCCCATCTCACCCAGCTCCTGCTCCTGTATTTTGCTCCCCTGTTCCCTGAAGGGTTGCTACAGACCCAAACAGAATAGCATCCTGGAAAATGGTATTAATTTAAACAACATCAATGCTTGAGAATTGCTCACAGAACAAGCTTTTGCAGTTTCATTCCCATAGTGGTTTTTTTCAGTTTGAAGGTTTTCATTACAGCTAGGGACACTGAATTTTTTTTGTTACTGTTAGTAGTAATTTTTAACTGAAATTATATTTAGTTTCTTTTCACAGTATTAAAATTCCACCAGTTATTAAAAACCACACCCAACTAGCTCTGAGCCCAATCAGGCAAGAGAAGAAGCAGACATTTGAACATACTGAGAAGCTATGCATATTGACCCTGGAAGATCTTCCTGGCACTGCTGTGTAACAGATTAATACAAATGCACCTTGCTGTATTAGAAAGGAAGGAGTTCTCTCGGAAAAACTCGAGATCATGGCATACATATATATGGTGACCAATGATAAGCGTCTATGCTACATAGTATCAGGAATGGTGTCTTGTAAAACAGTATTTGAAGCAACCTCTTTTTTTAAAGTCAAAGATTCCTATTCAGTATGAATTATCTCATAAAAATTTTGGTCCTTAAGGATAGTAATTCATATCCTTAAATTAATATTCATGTATTAATTGATAATTTTTGTATACTGATTATATTTACATAGAATAAAAGTATTTACAGATGTGCATTCACATGTGGCTTATTAATTCACATCCCAGCATATCTGTCTTGTGCTAAAACAAACCAACATGAAGAAAACTGCCTAAACAACTGGTTTTATGCCATATCTCAAACCAAACCCAAATCCTCAATAGTGTTTCAGCTGGCTGGTGTAATGAAAGCCTCTTCAACGTTTTCTCCAGCTGCTCGCAATCTTTCACAGAATCATACAGAATCATAGAACTTTTGGAGGTGGAAGGAACATTGAAAGATCATCTAGTCCAACACCCCTGCCTGAGCAGGATCACCTATATTAAACCACACAGGAACACATCCCGACTGGTCTTTCTGTGCCTTTCACTTTGCCCAAGAGGTTTGTACATTGCTACATTTGTACCTTTCTCTAAAACACACTCTACACAATAGATGATAGATAGATAGATAGATAGATAGATTAACAAACAGCTAGAAAGGGAGATAAATAAATGGATGGATAAAGCCCCCAAACAAACAAAACAAACAAACAAAAAAAAAACCACCAACCACCAACCCAAATCAAAAAACTTGGAAACTATTTTTCCCATGTACATCTTTATCATAACTATAGAAATCAAAACACTAGCATTTTCTCCAGTGAAGGACTCTTAGTTTAAACAAGAAACAGATGGAAAAGCTACTTGAAAGATAATCACTTGGTAAGTGAAACACAGTGAAGTTCCTGCTTCATTTTTGGTAGTTTTGGGAACACACTGGGCCATATTAAAGCCAATTTATACCAGCTGATGATTAACTTATGACAATTCACACCAGCTGAAGAAGCAAGTCATTACGACATTAAACACAGATATATATGTATATATGTGTGTGTGCGTGTATATATATATATATACATATGAGAAAATACTATTAATTTTTAGAAAATTTGGCATGTCAGTGTCCAAAAAGCCTCCACCATTTTAATTACACAAGTAAATTTCAGTTTGATGTGGCTTTCTCTTCATTAAAACTTTTTCTACTTCCATGAAAAGAAACTTCCTTTTAAACTTCTGAATCACTAAGATCCTTTTGGATTGTCTGACACTTACTAGGTTCATAGTAATCCACTACAGTCACTGCAGCATCTTGGATATTTGCCACTTTGAAGTCTCTCACAGCTGGAATATCCACACAAACCTGGGTTTCATTTAGCTAGAAAAACAAAAGAGAAACATCCTGAGAACCCTGGTGATGGTGGTTTCATGGAAGAGTTAAGGTCTTCTAGCTCAATGCTAGTCCAGGGCATTTCTAAAGACTTGGGAGTCAGGATGCATATAAAGATACTTATTTCATTTGTAGTCATTTTGGCCAAATTACAAACATCTTGAAATGTCTGATGCCTTATATATGATTTTTTTAGAGGCCTAATCTAGAAACCCCTTACAAATGTAACTGAGTTTTACCTGTCTGATCTGTCTCACTGAAAAGCAGTGGAACTATTAACTCAATGTGAATAGCAGATGTTAATTTCCTCAAACAATATAATCTTTCCAAAGCTAAGTCAAACAATGGCAGAGTCAAGATTAACATCACTACGAACACATTTCTTTGTATTTTGAACTTACAGAGTCTAAATATAAGTTGACTTTTCCATTGTCCTTTTCCATCTTCTTAACTGCATTTTCTGATGGAATGAAATCTGGTGACACAGAGAAACCACTGAGTAAGCCAACCTCCATGAGGACCATTCCACTATTGGGAGCTGTGCCAGAACCCAAGTACCTTTTCAAAACAGAGACAAAGAAACCTTTAGTAGAAAGACCTCCAACACAAAACAAAACAAAACAAAAATTAAAAAAAAAAAAGTTTTGATCATTACATCATGAATTCAATAATGTTTAAGAATACACAAAAACTCATGGAACAAAATGCCCCCAAGGAAATTTGTAATGGTAAAGAGATAATAATTAATTTGTATTTTATTCTGCCTGATAATTTCAATCACATATGCAAAAGCAAGTTCAGCACTGAGAAAACTACAGTACATAAATCATAGACCACTAGGAGCCATCCCATTGTCATCTAAAAGTGCAGGTTTACATCAGAAATGTGCAGGTCTACATCACAAATATGCAGGAAATAATGCAATTAAACACATTTCAAAAGAAGTAATTAAGAAACCGCTGCAGGAACTCTTGAAGTACACATATTTCCTCTTATGGATGCAATGTGTTGCTTTTATTCATTTTTGGAGGGTGAGATAAAGGCATACACCAAAGAAGTCTCCTAAGCCTTTTCTTATTTCCTGCACAGAAATTGGTGGCTCTGTTAACAAAGTCACCATCAAATTACATCTCAAAGTTCCAGTTTTAAAATGCATAGCCATGTTATTCATCCAGTTTTGAAAAAAGATTTAATAAGTGGGCTAAAAAGCTTTGCAAACTTTACATACTACTGTGCACAATGAAACTATCAAAATATATTTATGGTGTTCTGTGCTATAACTGGTACTCAAATGACCCACAAAATATTGTAATGCTTTGAATAAAGCAGGTAGCAGAAGAGTTCCCCTTCTCCTCGGGTGGAGGGTAAATGATTATTATTATACTAGAATAGCAGCGCCAACAATCCTTATTCTGAAGGCCTGACAGTAGTTGAAAGTAATTGAATAAAACTATTTCTTTGTAGAGCTGGATATATAAAAAAAAAAAAGGAAGACTTGCTTTCAAAGCAATGCTGTTAAGCCTGGCAGCATGGCTGATTGAACACAGATAGGACTTTGGAGGAAATACAGCACAACCACTGACTTCAGTTGGCTCGTGAGATTAGAAACAAATGAAACAATCTGTTGGATGATGTGCTGTGCCAAAGCAGCTGCTATTGAAACCAAATAACTGAATTGGAACTGGATGCAATTATTTCTGCATAATTACCAATGAGAGGGGAGGAACATACCCGTGTCGTCTAGCCAGTCTGGGTTGAGACCAAAATACCAACAGGTAAGCAAACCAGCTTGGTATTGTCAAGATGTGAGATATAAGATATATCCTAGAAGTTATGAGGACATGACTGTCTTAACAAAGAGATAGAACCTTGGGAGAGTGTCCTTGTACCATCTCTTCAACTCCATGGTGTCTTGAAACAGAAAAAAATAGTAACACCACACCATCTATGGATAATGATCAGTGAGAGAAAGACAGACAAAACTTGCACATGAAAAGCATGGAGGATGTTTTTAGTTGACTTTTATGTTTCAGCTCTTCAGCAATATGAGACTTGTCTGAGACTTTCTCATAGATGATGCAAATAGGAGAAAACAACAAGCTAGTATGGGCAGAAAGCACAAACAAGAGGTTGAATACGACCATCAACAATGTAGTTTCCCGTGCCTGGCAATGCTATGCAGGCAACAAGACTGACCAAAGAAACTGGCAAACCTGGGTATTTGCATCCCAGACAGCTAGCTCCTCTAACCAAGAGACATCATCTGTTCCACTCTCATAAATGATACCCAGTTGAGACAACCATGGACAATCACTATCAGGATGGTTGAAAGAAGGTGGAATATTGTGCAGATTAAAGAAAGTAAAACTGGAAAGCTGCAACCTCCATTGCCTGACACTGCATACCCACAGGTAGCTACACTGGTTGAGATTTTAGCAGTCTCTCTGTGTTTGCTTACTTTCATTTCTCTACCGCAAAGCCACACTGGTTGTAAAGATAATAGACCAATTTTAAACTAATTTGGGAATTTAATATAGACAATGCACATATTATATAAAATATATAGGGGGGAATAAAAGAATACAAAAGACGGTGACTAGTCTATCAAGTCAAGCAACCAGCCTCATCCTAAAGAACAGAAACACGGACTTACAAGAATTTATGCCAGTCTGCTTTCCAAGATAGGAGTTATGATCTTAATGTTCCAAATCGTCTCATGGGGCAGTTTTATAATGTCACTAGATCTTCCCGTAGCCTTTGTACATTTTGTAATTAAAACAGTGTCACCCTAGAGTCTTCCCAGAGAGATGGAACCCTTCTTGTCTGTATTCCTGAGCTAAAGGTCTTAGATAGAAAATCAGAATGCTCAGCCAAGCCTTATCCCACACCCATCATGTAAGCTCTTTACATGTCAGGAGTTTGTGCTAGACTTTAGAAAGCTGTTGACACTTCATAGAAAACTTTCAAAGAGAACAAGCCCATTCTATTTCAAGCTCTCTCATGTATTCTAGCATCTCTGCCCACCATCTGTATCACTGAACTGAGTTACCAGAAACACACAAAAACAGGGCTCTGGCTTTGTGCCTACTGACTATTTCCCAAATTAAATCAATCCTCTCTGTACACAAATCACAGTCACTATAGCTGATTGTTTGTATGATGGTGTCACCTAGAGGCTCCATCTCCAGTCACAGCTCCCTTGCGGTAGGCAGAGCAGTTCTAGGCATATGACATTTAAAGTTTAAATACATAACAAAGAGAGGATGTGGAGGAAAGGAATCCAAGAGTAATCATGGTGGATCAGAAGGTACTTTGCAAATCTTACATTACAAGGAGTCCAATATAATTGTCACAAGAAGAAAACAGAGTTTCTAGAGGAAGTATCCACAAACAGATGAAGTCCTAAAAATAATGTAGTCATCTCAGTGTCCTTGTGGATAATAAAAGAAGATAAAAATATAAATATATATAGGGAAATATAGGGAAATATAGTGTCCTATAGTTTTTTCTGTGAAACATTTGGTGCTCTGTAACTACAATAAGAAGTGCATACTGAAGAAACTGCCAGAGAACAAACCTCTTGATGTTTCTTTTAAATACATGTATAAACACTTTCATCATAAGTAAAAATGAGGCAGCAAAGCAGTCAAAGAAACAATTTAGTTTAATGACTGGCTGATCTAGGAATATGCAATATGATTGTCTAATGGCAACTGTTCTCGTCTGACCCAAACTCTATCCAAGTAACGTCTGGTGCCTGTTCTGTGGTCTCTGAGAGGATAACTCAGCAGTCTCTGCTCAGTTCTCAGTAGGTGTTTACTTAACAAGAAACATCATCCTAAATGTACCTCTCCCTTTCTTATTTAGCAGAAAGAATTAGTTTAGCCAGAAAACTCATCACCTCTTTCAAATCTAGAATGATGTTTACATTATATTACCAAATTCACCATAAGACATACTGATAAATGAAAGACCACAAAAATACTTGCACAAAAAGACAAAACCCCAGTTGAATTTATGATTACGCAAACGTGGATTTTGCCTCCTGCCAAAATTGCTCTGAGCGAAGTTTATTAATAGAGTTTACCAAAGAATGATCCTTTCTATCATGGTGCTTTCAGCACTTCGGAACTACCTTCTCTCTTTAAAAAAAAAAAAGTTTACTTCTAGATCAAAAGCAATGCAATCTCTTCATGAAAGGGAAGAGTAATGGGCAGTTGTCACAATATGCTACCAGAAGATAGAATGTGGAAGACATTTACTCCTTTTTCCAGTTCACAGTTCTCCATATAGCTGATACAGAGAAAAGAAGCTTCTTGCACCAAAGCAGCCTTTGGGTTTTTTTCTTGTATTTCACACAAACTCTCCAGTACCCTCTAATATTTATGGTACCACCATTTTTATTCATACCAGTAAAAAAAAAATATTGCCCAGACAGCAAAAATTTCGTACCGAAGATCTACACTCTACTTATCAAGTTACAAATTGCTTCTTAGTTTACTGCTGTTTTTACAAAGTATTTTACTATCTTTAGTTATAAATTTATACCCTATACATCAGTAAATCCATACAAACAAATGGATAATTTAACAACTTTTAAATAACTTAAGAGTTGTAGAGACAAAGAAGTGTATGAGATGCTCCAATTGAATTACCTACCTTGTGCACACATTCAAGGTCAAATGGTTTTTATCATCTTTGTCATCCTTTACGTCAACATTCAAGTCAAAGGCTTCTTGGTTTTGGACAGATCTGAGCCCTTGATCAGTGTGTTTTGTGTTGTAAATAACGTTGAGCTGTGGATTGCAAGTAGAGACATTAGATATGTAAAGCAAATCCATGTGGTTAAAACACTAAGTTACTAACACTATAATGCCAGAGGGGTGCTCCCTTGAGACAGGATACATAGCCTTACATCTGCCAGTTGCACACATAAGATTCAGGAGGTTCCACACCAATGTGAGAAAGAACTTCATGGTGAGGGTGATGGAGCACTGGCACAGGCTGCCCAGGGGGGTTGTGGAGTCTCCTTCTCTGGAGACATTCAAGACCCATCTGGATGCCTACCTGTGTGACCTGCTCTAGGGAACCTGCTTTGGCAGGGAGGTTGGACTTGATGATCTCCAGAGGTCCCTTCCAACGTTCAGACTACAATTCTGTGATTCTCTGATTCACTACATTTTTCTGAACGAAATATCCTTTCTGAACACTGTGTAATGCAGCAGAACCAATGCACTTAGCAGGACACAATTGAGGCAAACACAAGGGAGCCCTAGGACAACCAGCAATTTTCTCCCTAGTTGCTGCCCGCTGGTTTATAATGTCTGTAGCTACTTCCAGACAGTGTGAAATGGGAAGAATAAAGGTGAACTTCAGAGACTGACACCCACTGGGTTAAAAGCAACAGGCTGTATACGAGAGCAGAGCAGGAGCGAACACACAGCGTATGTCCAGAATTTGTCTTCCATCTTCATGTCACAGCATTCATACACTCAAAACAGATGAGGAATAGCGTGGTACTCCAGGCACAGCCTTCTAGCAGTTAAGGAAGTAGTTTCATCATCTGGTTCCTCTGCACAAATACAAAGCTATAGTCTTCAGTCTGCCTCCAGGACAAAGTTCTTGCCCTTTCTGCTCAACAACTGCCAAGTTCTGCTGAGCCAGCCAAGTAAGGAAGTACGACACAGTGACCAACGAGGAATAACATTAGTATAAAATAGCTCATCTTTTGAGCACAGTTTGAAGAGTTTCCAATTCTTTTAGCACAGACATGTGTGAGATGCTTGAAACACTGGCAGAAGAGTGGTAAAACCAGAATCCCTTACAAGAGGTCTGAATAATGTTGGAGCTGGAAGTGAGTAACCTTCATACTACCAGCCACAACAGAAAATTGTGCCATAAAAATCTAGGCTGTACTGCCTATAGAACTGAACTTGATGAGGTAAACAAACAGCTGAATCATCACCTGTAGTGTGCCTTTAAAACTGCCTTAGTGCCCAACTGGAGGATGACTAATGTGACAGTGAATTTTAGGAGTAGCAGGGGTCTAGAAAATTCTGGATATCAAGTAAACTCAGTAACTGTACCAGAAAACACCATCAAAGCTATAACAAATTAGTCAAATTACTGAACAAATGAATAAATTTGCCATGTTGAAGAATAGGCTGTTGCTATAAACCCACCAGCTACCTGAATCACATGAAAAAATGTGGACAATGGAGCTCTGTCTAGTCTAAACTACTTGGAGGTTGCATTGGCATGTAGCTGGTTTGGAAGATTACTAGACAAAGGTACTGGAACAAAAGAAGCTGCTGGACAAGAAGTCTTTCACTAGAAATCTGTTAAAACACAGGAACAGATGGTGGAAATGAATGCTCATCATAAAAGGAGTGGAGTCCAGAAGGAATCTTTGGTGGGTACCTGCCATTAACCATATCCATGCATGAAACAGAAACAAGACACCTCCTGATGTGATAGTTTTCTGATTATACTAATTTATTTGAGGTAGCCAAGACTAGAATCACTGCAAAGAGTTGCAGAATGAAAGAATTTTATATACATAATAGTAGGGATTGAACTGATTACTATCAGTTCTGTTTACCATTTAAGAAATGGTAAAATAGTAAAATGGTAAAGTAGTAAAATGGCAAAATTGCTTGGTCACTGTCCATCATCTTTCAGAAATCCTGGGACATGGGAGAGGTGCCTAAGGACTGGAGGAAAGCAAATGTCACTGCAGTCTTCAAAAAGGGCAAGAAGAAGAACCCGGGTAACTCCAGACCCATCAGCCTCACTTCCATCCCAGGAAAGGTGATGGAATGACTTGTCCTTAATGCTGTCTCCAGGGACATCAAGGATAAGAGGGTTATTAGAAGTAGTCAGCATGGTTTTACCAAGGGGAAGTCATGTCTCACTGATCTAATAGCCTTTTACAAGAATATAACCAGGTGGATGGATGATGGTAGGACAGTGGATGTCGTTTTTCTGGATCTCAGTATGGCATTTGACACTGTGTCCCACAGCATGCTGGTGGGCAAACTGAGGAAGTGTGGCCTGGAGGGTAGAGTAGTGAGGTGGATTGAGAGCTGGTTGAAGGGAAGAGGACAGCATGTTGTGATCAATGGGACAAAGTTTGGCTGGAGGCCTGTAACTTGTGGAGTCCCTCAGGGGTCAGTACTGGGACCAGTATTGTTCAATGTCTTCACTGATGATCTGGATGAGGGAATAGAGTGCACAGTCAGCAAGTTTGCTGATGACACAAAGCTGGTAGTGGTAGCAGACACATCAGAAGGTTGTGCTGCCATTCAACAGGATTTAGACAGGCTGGAGAGCTGGGCAGGAAGAGATAGGGTCTTGCATCTGGGGAGTAAAACAACCCCAGGTACCAGTACAGGTTGGGGACTGGCCTGTTAGAGAGCAGTGCAGATGACAGGGACCTGGGGGTCCTGGTGGACAGCATGATGACCATGAACCAGCAATGTGCCCTCATGGCCAAGAAGGCCAATGGCATCCTGGGGTGTATTAGAATACTAGTAGATCAAGAGAGATCCTTCTCCTCCTCTACTCTGCCCTGGTGAGACCACATCTGGAATACTGTGTCCAGTTCTGGGCCCTTCAGTTCAGGAAGGACATAGAACTTCTTGAAAGAGTCTGGCACAGGGACACCAAGACGATGGAGTGGAACACCTTCCTTATGAGGAAAGGCTGAGGGAGCTGGGTCTCTTTAGCTTGGAGGAGACTGAGGGGTGACCTCATTAATGTCTATAAATACGTAAAGGGTGAGAGACAGGAGGACAGATCCAGGCTCTTCTCAGTGTTGGCCAGTGATAGGATAAGAGGCAATGGTTCCAAGCTGGAACATAGAAAGTTCCATCTGAATATAAGGGGGAACCTTTTCACCACGAGGGTGACAAATCACTGGAACAGGCTGCCCAGAGAGGTTGTGGAGTCTCCTTCTCTGGAGACATTCAAGATCAATCTGGACACATTCCTGTGTGACCTAATTAGGTGATCCTACTCAGGCAGAGGTGTTGGACTAGATGATCTTTGGAGGTCCCTTCCAACTCCTAACGTTCTCTGAATCTGTGGAATAGAATAAATTTTTTCTAAGTCCACAGAAAGTATCTCTAGCTGAAGAAGGTCTCCAAAAATACATGTTAGGATTGTGGAAGCCAGGTAATACATTACAGGTATTTATCTTATCTCCCTCCTGTGCATCCACCTGTAGCTACTGTGGAAAATGGAACACTGGGCTGGACTACGCTTTGCTCTGACCCAACACAGTCCTTCTTATGCCTTCTCTTCTCCAAATACAAGAACTAGGGGAGCAGATACAAAAGGCTGGCTAAAGAGGTAGTGCTTCTTCATGCAATACACCATGAGCTGCAGAAGTACTTGCCACAAGAAGCTATGTTGTTAAAAGTTTAGAAAACATTTTTAAGCTAAATATTTATAGAAAAAAAAATCTATCAAGAAAATAACAACTAAGCCAGCAAGAGCACACAGACATGACCTGCAGACTGGGAAGATCCTGTATTGTAAATTGGTGAAGGGCAAGAGGGTACATCAGTGAGGTATCGCTTCATGCTAGCTCTGTTCTACTAGCCTTCTTTCGTCATCTTCTCTCTCTTGGCCACTATGGCATGAAGGGTAATGAATGATCAAAATTGTCCCAGCACATCAGCTCTACTCGTGTACTTATACCTAATAAAAGATACCAAAAATGAACTTTGAGAAAGAATTTGAAGGTGATTCAGACTAACACTTGATGTGATGTTGATGGTAACTGCAGCATCCCTTAGCTGTGGCACAAATGAAACACCATCTCTGACAGAGGACAAGAGAATGGGTTTCCCACACTTCAGCGTGATGAATCAGAAAGCTCAACTTTCAAAGCGCTAGAATGACAAAATCAAATACAAGAAACTATGAAATTATTTACTGCCAAAGAATAGTCGACATCATTTGTCAAAATTGTGATTTTCACAACAACTGTACAGTAAGTTTGCATACAGTTTTCACGTAAAAACTAATGATCCTTAACTGTTTCTTTAGTCATCAAGGTAAAACACATGACGGCGGGGGTTAACTTCTTTGATTTTGGTAAAAAAATAATCAGAAAGTGGCTCAACAAACTCCTCTTGCAATACCCCAACATGCACTTTGCTTGGCTAAGTTACAACAGTTTCTGGCAGCAAATGGAAAACTGTCAGTCCAAATATAATGGCATGACGGGGGTTGTCCATGTTACAGGTTAGCAAGTCAGTTATAGGCTAGCGACCTTTCACAAACAGAGGAGTCTTTAATTTCTGATTTTTGCTTTCACTGCTATGTCTCTTGCTCCTTGGTATTACAGTTGTGCTCTTTCTTTCAGTCTACACACAGGATTCCATTGCCTTGCCCTGCATTGCTGAATTTAGCATGCTGTACGAGTACAGAGCCAATTCTGTACAGGCACCCGGACAACCATAATGCAACACTGAAGATTTACCCTGTACAACTGCTCCACAGGCAGTACCAAGGATGAAGCCAATCTAGAAAGCCTGCCAGTTAAAGGCATGCAGAAAGTTTGGTAAAGTCCAGCTGGCCGTGCCTCAATAATCTGTCATCACAGAAACAAAGCTGTTTTAACTTTTGCCAGAAAAAGCTAATGAATGAGAATTTACTGCCAGCACAGGATGTCTGAAACCACACACTGAACAGGTCAATCAGCTAGTATTTTCATGGAATCAGTTATCACTGTTACAGTCTGACTCTCCTTTCCTGATTTCTCATTACAATGAAGGAAAATCTTTTGCACAACACAAAGTTTAACTGAAGCTTCCTTCATCTTTGTACACTTTTATTCTGGGGACAAAAGGTCATTATACAGAAACTAGCCTTAAATCAACAAAACAAGCAACTACATTTCTTCTTAATCCTTTTAAGAAGCAGCTGCAAATCTAAAAGCAGAACTGGTCCAGTCTTGACAAACTACAACTAGATATGATACGAGTCCCAAGAAGAGAAACTAAAATCTAATCTTCCGCACAAGAAAGATGCTTGAAACAGAACATGAAAAAAATCAACTGCATTATATTTCAAAATGCATGAATTATTTACAATGCCCTAATCAACGTCTCTTTCCCTGTCCTTTTGGGTCTTCAAGTATTTCATGATTTTACATCCACAAATAACTAAGCACCACACAACAGCTGCTTACTCACTCCCCTCCCAGTAGGATAGAGGGAAGAAAGCTGGAAGAGTAAAAATGAGAAAACTTGTG
The DNA here is from genome assembly GCA_013399135.1 of Heliornis fulica. Lineage (NCBI taxonomy): Eukaryota > Metazoa > Chordata > Aves > Gruiformes > Heliornithidae > Heliornis > Heliornis fulica. The sequence goes on from VXBZ01003023.1 coordinate 260,877, forward strand.
TGTTGAGGTAAGAACAGTTGAATCACTGATGATAATAATAATAACAACAACAACAACAAAAGATATATAAAAGCCAAGAAAGATGAGTGATGCAAAGTAAAACTTTGTGAGGTATTTGCCAAACCCAGTGCAGAGGTGCTTCTTCAAAGACTTTCAACAGGCCACCTAGGGATGACCACCTCTTTAACTCCTTTCTCTCGAGAGTATTGTTCATATACCTTAACTCTACAGTCATCCTCTCCTTTCCCCTGCAGACTCAGTATCTTAGGACAACTGTAATATGTAGATGAGCTAGGAGATTTTATTGACACCAGGACCACAAACCTACAAGTAAATGTCTGCTTTTGCAATTAAATTATCCAAAACAACTACATTTCATGAGATTCTGCAGGGTCAAGAGTGAATGCCCTGCCAACTCGTACACACAGACAGCAAGACTGCACAAAAGAAAAAGAAAAAAGTTGTTTTTTTCCCCTAAGAATTAATTCTGTTGGAAAAGCAGCCTTTTCCATTAATGGACCAAATCTGGTGTTTTGAGATATTTAAATGAATTACTATTTTGACATGCTACATTTGGCTAGGAAGTCAAATCCCAGAACAATGAATCTTACCACTGTACTTTGGCAGGCCTAAGACAATGAAACCCAGCTGAAGAAATGTGATCGCAATGTCATGCACTATCTGATTTATTAAATGCAACCCAGATCTAGCTTGTGTCTGGGAAAAGGAGAAATCTTACTCAAATGGCATCTTTCTTTTAGAATATCAGACCTGTCAAAGGAAGCAGAAGGAAAGGATTGGTCCCAGAAAAAAAAAAAAAAAAAGAAAAAAAAAATTGTTTTGGAGAAGTTACTCCAATGTGTTAGATACAATATTCTGAATCAAGTCATGGCATCTCTGACTCAAAGCTTCAGGAAAAAACACAACAGCACGGTGGCCTAAATGAAGAAAATAACCTGGCATTGGTTCCTGAACACCAGTTATTTGGGAGCATATTTGTATGTTCATACAACTGGGAACTTAAACCGTAGTGCTATACATCCCCCAAGGAGCCCTGTACCCAGAAGCCTCCACTTGTGGCTATTCTGAGTGGAAGACTTCTGCAGTCTTCACTAGATATGCCAGTTTGGATGGAGTTTTCCTGATGGCAAAACCAATGTGCTTCCACAAAAGGCATTTATTTCAACAAAACACCATGCTCCAGCAAGAAACAATTTGGTGAAAATTTTTGATCAGCTCACCTGACAAATTAGTTGACTTAGTATCAGGGAGTATTTCTCAACGGTGATTAAGGTTAAACAGTTTGAACTGTCCTGGAGCCCCGCTTTGTTACCTTCCACATATCCACACACACACCTGAAACCACAGATGTGTAAACGTAGTCCTGCTGAGATGTTCATTCCTATCTTGGCCTGCAGGTCATAATCTCAACTATTGTCTGAAACTTTTGAACTTTTCTGCAAACTTCGTTTGCACTTCTAGGAATTAATAAAGACAAGTCATGAGATATGGCAGTGTGGGTTGTGCAGACCGGTGCTGAACAAAGGAGGTGTATCTCTAGCTGCTGTTCACTCCTGATGGGCGGTTGTGAAGGTTTCTTTGTAAAGGTTTTTTATCCAACATCATATTGACTAACCATTACCATGCTTTTTTGTTTCCCAGATGCATAAGAATACTGAAGTGAGGGTCAGGTTGGAAGGAATTTGAGATAGAATCTGAACTGGCAGATTCAAGACCATTAAATGCACCCTACGTTCAGTTTTCCCAGGTACAACTGCAAGGACTCTAGTAGGAACTCTGTTCAGTGTTGCAATTACGAGTTTACCTGTATATTCTCATAGGGAAAACCTTGGAGATGGAATTTCTTCAGAACATAATCTCTGTTGCAGGGGAAGAGCAAGCAGCTGAACTGTCTCCTAGTTCCTGTGTTGATCCCAGCTTAATTTGTTTAAATATAAGTAAAGATGTTTGAATTTATACCACTGAAACACAGTCTTCCACAAGACAGGCAGAGAGGGGATCACTACACCTCCTTCTACTCTTTGCCATGTCCACATCTTTGTCTGATGTTAAGCATCTACTACCGTTGGCATCTTGCAGGATCCTTTGACTGACTTTCATGCTACTTCAGAACCACATAAAAATTGCTGGAGAACCCATAATACTCTTTTATTTTTAGCTTTTTTGCTATTGTTGCATTTTACGTCTTCAAAGGGAAAACACCTGTAGAAACTTGTTCTGTACCGATCTGTGCCTGACCACATTTTACCACAGGTTCCTGATGAGCACTGCCCCCTGGTCCGCATGCCACCTTATACTGTGACCTTTGTGAGTGCCAATTTACTGCTGCAGTTCTTCATCTTGGTAACGGACACTGCACTTCTGCTGGAGGACAGGGCTACTTTGATACGACTCTGGTCCATTGAAATGCCTCAAAAGTGTCCATCATCCAACAGTACTTAAAAGGCCAGGCCATTGTACGTACACAATCGAGCACATGAGTATGTCCATTCACACAACATATGGTGTCTAGTATTTTTCAGTTAGTAAAGCTCTTTGGTACTGATGTAAGATTTCAGGAGACTGTTCTGATTAGCAGGTTTTATCAAACTTCCAAAATATACATTCCTTATAGACACCACACCTTTAGCAAGACTAACTGCATTGAGTACCTGAAAGACAGCAAATCCTGTTCCCTCTGCTGCCACTGTAACCGTCACTGGTTGTTCAGGGGCAATCTGGAAGAAAGACAGGTGGGTAAAACAGTATTTTCTACGTTATTTTAGTCAGAAGACATTACAAAAGCATTCCTTGCTTTCTACAGTACCTCCTTGCTCTGAAGCAGAAATCGGTTTTGAGTATCAATTGAAAATATTTCGGGGGCTTCCAAAGTAGGTGAGGTCACTGTTAGATCCATTTCTGTTTTGCTTGTAGTAGTGAGAGTTGCAAATAGACTCAAGGCTTGCAGAGCCACGACCGTGTCCTGTTGAGAGAAACAAATCCTTCTGTATGAAATAGAAGAACTGTGTCGTGAAATACCTGTGTGTAGGCCATGTCTTGGAGAGCTCACGGTCCCCTGTATTCTCCCATTTGTTGGGGTCTCATGTAGCCACCTCCACATCTCCTTTGGGATTCCAATGGCATTAAGGATCCCAGTGCAGAAGAAGGATGGCAGCAAGGAAAATGGGATGGGAGACTGTTCTTGTTTTGTGCAAGGTATGTGGAAGACCTGACAAGTCAGTAGACACAACAGTCAGAATCACACACCACACAGACAGCAAGGAGAGAGCCAATGAAAAATGTACTCATTCTGCTACCATCTAGATGTACATAGTGACTGAGGATTAAATATCTTCCCATTATTTACTCAAGGTACCTTGATCACCAAAGCAAGAGCTATAGGTCTGAAAAGCTATTCATACTTATTTTTAAAAGGCTCAAATTAGTTTTTACTGAATGCACAGCAACAATCAAAGTGGATTCAGTCCACTTTTATAGTCTGTCAAAATTTTGTGCAATCATTTAACCACTATGGAATGTGCTTATAAACACATTCTCATATCTCTTTCTGCTTTGTTATTCTCCTTTGTTTATCTTTATGTGCAATTGCAGGCTTAGGTCTCCAGGTTTTGAACATGAGAGACAGTTCTTGAATATGTTTCAGCATGGTTTAGTGAATGGTAATTTTAACATCCATTATTTTCTGGAAAAAAAATGCACCAATCACTTATATGTCTCTAAGGTTTCTCAGTGATTGTTGGGTTTTGTGTAATTAATTTTGTACCTGTTTTTAACCAGCAACAGTGAAGGATTTATCCTTGCAGGCTTGGCATGCAGAGGTATTTTATTCATTCTTGGGTCAAATCTAGTAACTAAATTCGAATGTAACAGAAGCTCATCATCTGTGACAGGGAGACTGTGCCATACCTTAAGGTACCTGCATGTGTTGCCTATTTAAATTGTAAGAAACCACTCCTTAAAAATTAGAAACTACTCTACTTCCCACCCTCCCTTTCTGAGGTGACCCACTTCCCAGATTTCTTAAAATCCAGAAAGATGAGATGATTAGCAGCAGTGCCAAATTTGCTGGTACACTGAATCTCTATGGATGGGATCCCAACTCCGGTGCTTAACATGGCATGACACAATAGATGCAACTAAAGGGATAACTAATTCAATATCCTGGAGTAAGGGACAGATTTTTTTAGTAGGAGGCCAGTATCTACCCTGAAAGTATGTCTTTGATTACTCGAAAAAAGAAAACAGTGACAAAGTATCTGAACGACTCTGCCCTTACTGAGACTACTCATGCATCAGCTCCTGCTGAAGATCTATAGCTTTGTAGCCCAAACTTAAAAAACTTCTTTCATGTTAAAGTAAATGAAACTACAGCAACCTACCACCTTTGTACTTCTGATCTATCTAACAGACTTAAGGAGCTATAAGTTCTTACTGGAGAATCTGATTTTAAACATCTGACAGCAGAAGTATGGCTGCTCTTACCCAAGTTGTGGAAAACAAGGAATACTTTGAAGCACCTTTTCCAAGTCCTTAGAATTACACTTCTCATATTTACACTTCTTTCCCTAAACTGAGATAGAGTTCAAGATGTCTTGAAATACTGTGCTGCCATTGCTGAAGGTGACTGCAGAGCTCTTCCTCATCCCACATTCAAATGAGTCTCAGAAATGGGTGAAAAACAAGAAGGCAAAGAAGCACCTACAGAGAAAATACATGTGCCCCTTGGCATGTTTTAAATCAGAAGACATACCCATAGCTTTTCATCAGGAAACACAGCTGAAGCACAAGTAGCACAGCTCAGTATGACAATGCTGCACCCAATACACAACCTGAAAAGTTAGGGAATACAGCCCAGACTCACAGGTCCTTCTTGCCCCCTCAAAGCCACACAAGGCTTTGAAGAATGTGCTGCCTTTCCCTACCATTTAAATCTACATTCATATATATCCTAACTTTTGTATGGATTATTCTCCTGTGTACATGAGAGATGTAAATTTTATGCTTAAGCATTAAAAGCATTCTAAAACAAAATAAACTAATTACAAATTCATAGTAAACTATACCACGTACACAAATTGCAGTAAGTTATCGTACCGTAACTTATAAAATATCACACATGCAACTGATTACTTTCCTCCTCATTGTTTAACAACATATTAAGTTTCTAATGTAATAAACTCATGGAAGGAAACAGTCCAAACATTTTTTTTAAAGCAATCTTAGAAATTAACAAAAACTATGGGGTCATTTCCACAAATTAAAAAAGGCATCTAGAGACACTGGAGTAATTTTGAAATCAAAATAGTTTAGACTATGGAAGAACAAAGCAATTAATTTCTTAACTTTACCCTCAGGGGCAAATGGTACACTGTTGGATTTTCAAACTTCCAAGTAAAAATGGTTTTTGGAGAATAGAGAAAAGCTTTTTCAAGTCATTAGGTGCTTTAATCAGCCTCTTCAAACAATAAGCAAAAATTAACGCATTAGAAAAATACTAGAACCTCAGGGGAACCAGGCTGGTTCTTAAATTGCATTTTATTTAGTATAACTAATTTCTCTCAGCTTAATAATAACAAACATTCAAATATAGCGAAGGACAGCCTGTACAGCTTGGTGCCAAGCAGTATGAGGAAATGTGACATTTTACTGTGACCAGCATTTGTAGTTAATTTAAAAGCCAGTTTAAAGTAATGCAATCCAAAGTACTATATAAATTTTCTGGATGCCAGCACTGCTTACAAGATGTGGTTTCAATAACATGGAAACCTGGAGATACTGTAAGTCTTCCAAATTTCATGGCACATCAAAAAATCTATGTAATAATGAGGACCAAGTACATTATTAAGTTAAGACTAACTGCCAAGAAGCACTAGCTTAGAATGTTTCTCTGAAAGTTAGCCGTCTTTCTTATCTTAGTTAATAGCCTTTCAGGAGTTTGAGAACCCACATATGGAAAGAATAGAAAGAGATTTCTCTCCTTGGAAAGAAAATAATCACAGATATTTATTACACTTGCTTGGAAAATCTGATTAATTATTTTTCCGTAGGCATCACTTCTTAATTTGAGATCTTTTGTTATCAATACTTTCTACAATCAAGGTGACCCTTTATTTATGTTTTTTATTATACTTGCCAAAATACTAAAGTTGGTAGTCCAGGTTTAGGATGCTAATATTGCAAAAAATGTAGGCCTGCACATAACCAAGGATGTTACAGCAAAATATAATCCAGTAATTGTTATGTAAAAAAACCCCAAACAGTACCTTTTTTTTTTTCTGTTAATACCCAATGCTCATTTAGAAAGTAAAACAAAGCCCTTTGAGACAAGATACTACCTGAGTAGATGAAAATCCGCCAAGGTGATTTCTTTGCTGACTTAACCATTTCATAATAGGGATCCCTTCTGCTAATCTGTCTTGATGAAAGTGTGAGAGTACAGCATATGCAGCAAGTTCAATATCGAGGGACCGTGGCTGCCATGAGTCAGAAATTACAGAAGCAGGGGTTATCCAGAAACGAAATTCTCCTGCAAAAGGAAACAGTAATAATATCCTCAGATCCAAAGATTGAAGTCTTTGGACTTCTGGGAAAGACTTAAGGAAAACGTCCTAACTAATGCTCACGTATAGGATGTAACAAAGTTCTTTAAAACTGCACTAATGTTTAGGCATAACGGACCGACTTAAGCACCTCCTCAGCAATGGCTGAATCCAGACACAAAAAAAAAGCTGGAGTCCAAACAGTCACTCCACTGCTTGCAGTGAATTTTCCATTGATCCTTTTGTTCAGTCTGAAGTGCTCACATAAAAGAGTCCTTGTGAAAAGGCGACCTTGTTGCTGGGTGCTCCTTCATCTTCGAGACTAGAGAAGGCACCACTGTTGCTCATTAGGCTCACTCCTGAATGAAGCCTTCCAAAAATGTGAATTCCGTCTCAACAGTGACTGTCTGAAAGGCCTAACTCAGTAAACACAGAGGGACACCCAAGACTCATTTCCAAGCTAGAACATTAATTCCTTTTTTTCTAGAGGAAAGTAACTACTTTGAACCAAAACTTTCCATTTCTTACACTCTACATGGTCTATTCTTCCCCAAAACAGGGAACAAAATTCAATTGTGCTCAAGAGGTTAAACATGATGAGATTATGAATCCCTACAGGAAATGCAACACAACTGATGACCTTACAGAATGGTCAATCCTTCAAGGTCTCATTACCATACTGAAGTTAACTAATTGCACCCCCACAGCCTCCTGTCTATCTGAATTACTTTGGAATTACTTTGGAATAGCTAACCCTATCCATCTCTCTTTAACCAGGATGTTCTTAAAGTGCACACACCAGAGATAAACGGACAAGTAACGTTCTTCAACAGGACCTCCCATCAGGAACAGGGCAATTGAGACTGAAAGGCCTAGTTTGTTGTCAATTCTCATTTTTTACACAGACTTTTCATTAACGCTGCCATGGAAATTCTTAGCTTATTCTCTGTATAATACTCAAAACAGATTTGAATTCAGGATTCTCTTCATCTCTAATTTTATATACAACTGTAAGTATATGATAGGTATTTTAAAATTTTACAAAAATCCATCTATAGAACTGAGTAAGACAGTTGTCAATACCTTGGTGTTCTGCCCTTTGGTTCAGTATATTCAGCGCTTCCTTTGCTTTCGTACTTTTTGCCCAGGACAGTGCATAAGTCACAAGTGCCAAAGTGTAATTATCTGAAATACCTTCTTGTAACTTATCTTCTAAAAAGTTTGTAGCACTCTTGATGACATAAGTATGCTGGAAATGAAGATCATATTGAAGAAAAAATGTAAGGTGAATAAAATATATATTGAAATACCATAATTGAGAAGAAAAAATGCACAGAAACATTACTATCACAAATCAACAACCAAGACAGACTGAAAATCTCTCTCAGAGCCACAGGCACAAACCTCAAAGGCAAACCTTTGAACTGGCACTGCCTTTTATGAACATGAGTAACCTCAATGAAATCAACTGGAATGATTTAACATCTCCAAGTACAGTTACCCCTATAAATTTCTTTGCAAGTTCTTGGACTAAAGCCACAACAATATTCTTGTCTTTAGATTTTGCAAAAGCACATAAAATTGAAGGGCATAATCTCACAATTTTTAATTGTCTCAGATAAATAAGCCAATGTATAATAAAGTTTAACAAAACATGATCAAAATTTGTCTCTATTTAGACGCTGCCCTATGTCCTTAAACTACCAAATGTTTACCAGGTAGTATGACAATTTATGAAGTGTCCCAGTAACTATGAACTCTATTTATGAATTACAATACCTGTTTATCTGGGAACCCTAGGAATGATGACATGATGTAAGCTGTGAGAGTAACTGGATTATTGGCCCCTCCTTGAAGATCACTGTGTAGCACTTTCCCAGGCTCATGAAATTCTCCATTTAATTTCTGATGCCGGACAATCCATTTGGCTGTATCCATGAGCACATTTTGATCAATATCTATGAATGGACGAGCTTGAAGGAAACATCTTAATACAAAAGCTGACAACCTTCGGGAAAAGGTTCATCAAATATGACAAAATTAGCAACATATTCCAGCTTCTTCTGTTTCAGATGATGTAAGAATACTGTGACACATAAAGCGTTCTACACACACCCCCCAAGTACAGAGGAAAACACATGCCTCACCCAGAAAAGAAAGTTGACTAAGCTTAATGCACAAAAAAAAACCCCAGAAGTTACATCTTGTTCCTAAATATGACCCTTTTCTAGCTGTTATGTTACAAAAATAAATACAGAATATAGATTCCAAGTCTGCCAGCACATGTTTATTCATATATTGCTCTCCTGCGTTCTGCTAGGCTAAAATGGCCAAAATCACAGTTTAGACAGTATATGCTGTTATGAGTGTGATCATAATTATCCTGATTATCCCTTTAATTATATCATCAAAACAACCTTTGTTGGTTTACTTATTAATAATACGAAGTTCTGCTTTGACTCCCTTCTTTGCCAAACATATAGTCACATAACCGGTCACTGCACTGATGAAGTACCAGAGTTGCCATTATAGACAAAACATCTCCATTTTCCAGTCCATCAATATTGAGGCTAAGGCAAATCCTGCTGATACCCATGAAAAATGCTCACAGACTCTAGAAGGAGTGATGCAATAAGTAGCATAGTAACTGGGATGGTTCTATTTAAAGCCACCAGAGTGTACTGAAATACGTAAGTAGATTTAAACTAACTGAACATGGATTAGATGAACAAAGTGCTGCAACACATCTTTGTTATCTATCTAGTTTCCACTGCTATTCTCAATATGCTTTGTAGGGTGAAATTCATCACTGAAAGGCTTTTTTCAACTGTATTTATAGTCTCAAAAACAGGAGGCATAACAGAGGTAAGTAAAAAATTTTTAACACCAGTAACTGATCACCTCCTCGTAAATGCCTGAGTCAGTCTTATGCCTCTAGCACAGAGAGAATCGAAAATCTGTTTGAAGCAATGATGATCACATAGCCCTAAATGGTTTCAGTCAACTGCAAAAAAAAAGTTATTTAATTATTATTCTTCATTCCTTTGGAGAAAAGCAACATAAAAGATTTCAGACCAAGCTATTCCCCTGGCTAAAATAATTCATCATTTATCTTTTGCAAAGCTAAAAATTCTTGCCCTAATAATGGCTTTGACAGCATGTTATCCAGCAGAATGACCTTAGAGTTGGCCTAAACACCTAATGAAAAACAGGCAGAAGGTTAATACAGCTGGAAATTTTTACCAGCTTTACAAAAAACTTTTAGGAGCAGGGAAAATATCTAAAATACTCATATTCCACCATCAATCTGGCAGAACTACTTACCATGTGCTCCCAGAAGGATCTTCATTTCCAAAGGCACTAAAAGACCCATCATCCCTCTGGAAAAGCAGCTCTCTCTGATAGCCTGAAGTAGAAAAACAGAGACAGGTATTGAACACTTTTTGTCATGCAGGTTCCAGCACAAACTGTCTGATCATGTGAAGCAAGGCACTTTCTAAGGCTGAGAAGGGCAGAACTTGAGCTCGTATTTCATTAAAAAAATCTCCCAAATATGTAGGAATACACAAAACCATGACAAAGATGATGAGAAAGTGGGCTGCAGTAACACAATGCATCCATCTACAAAAGCAGAACCTGAAGCTCCTGCTCCCACTCACATGCCAACCAAACACAGCAGTGTGGTGCAGAGCCATTCTCCCACGTAACTTGGTGGGTCCAGGAGCATAGCAGCAAGTACAGAGCAGAGCAGCAGCTGCAGCTCAGTGCTTCATTGCCTTGGGGAGTTGGAGCAGTGCACCTACAGAAACATTCAATCATTCTAGCAGAAGAAAAGACCAGTAAAAATTAAGTAATTTTTGTCACAGTGGCTTTTACCAAATCAAAGGACTAGCTATCAGGAAAATTGTGCTGGAAGAGGCTGTTCTTAAATAAGTGAAAAATTTCAAAAGACCTGAAGATCCTGAAATACTCAAGGAGGATCCATAGAAAATATAACTGAAGATCTTCCAGTATCCAGAACACGTGCAGCCTTCTCCTGATAGCTGAAAATCTACAATGAAAGGCCCCCAAGGTCCCTCTAGATGCTCAAAACTACCAGCAGCATTCTTACTCAACAGTTGTCTTCAGTACAGAACCAGTGTTCCTCAATGTTAGAAATCAAAAGTTTCCTATGATATGCTACTCATTATAGTTTCTGATATCTAAAGCCTTTCTTTCCTCATATTTTGCTCACCACTGGTGTATTCAGAAAAATAAGCATATCTACATATTTACAGCATTTCACAAGACATCTTTTCTTCTTGCCTCCTCCCCCACCTCGCCTTTTTCCTTGCCTTCACTATTTTAGCTATTATAATCAAGAAAGTATATTCATTAGTCTAACATCTGACAAACACAGTACTGAATCAGCATCCATCAAGTCCTACGCAAATGAATGAATTTACAGATACACCCCAAGAGGTCTATCCAAATATAACCATTCCCCTGCAAAATGTTCCTTGTTTTCACTGATAAAGGATTAATCACTTGCTTCTGTACTATGGTGATTATACATGAACAGTAACTGAACCACAACCTTAATTACTGAGGAACCAATGGCCTGATCCTCATGAGAAGTTACACTGTAAGATGAAATCCTACAGTGAGGGTCTCTCTATAGTACAAGAAATATATAAAGATGTAGACGAGAGGCTCAACATAAGCCGACAATGTGCTCTTGCGGCCCAGAAGGCCAACCGCATCCTGGGCTGCATCAACAGAAGCGTGGCCAGCAGGTCGAGGGAGGTGATTCTCCCCCTCTACTCTGCCCTCGTGAGACCTCACCTGGAGTACTGTGTCCAGTTCTGGAACCCCCAACATAAGAAGGACATGGACCAGTTGGAGAGGGTCCAGAGGAGGCCACAAAGATGATAAAGGGGCTGGAGCACCTTTCCTACGAGGACAGGCTGAGAGAGTTGGGGCTGTTGAGCCTGGAGAAGAGGAGGCTCCGGGGAGACCTTCTAGCGCTCTGCCAGGACCTCAAGGGGGCCTACAAGAAAGATGGGGAGAGGCTGTTCAGTAGGGCCTGTTGTGACAGGACAAGGGGTAATGGTTTCAAAATAGAGGGAGGAAGATTTAGATTGGATATTTGAAAAAAGTTCCTTACTGTAAGAGTGGTGGAGCACTGGAACAGGTTGCCCAGAGAGGTGGTGGATGCCCCATCCCTGGAGACGTTCAAGGTCAGGTTGGATGAGGCCCTGAGCAACCTGATCTAGTTGGGGGTGTCCCTGCTTCTTGCAGGGGGGTTGGACTAGATGACCTCTGGGAGTCCCTTCCAACTCTAATCATTCTATGATTCTGTGATGCTATGTGATTCTGAACTGCTATGATATACAAGTGTACCTTCCCATATAAAATTTTATTCTGGTAGCATCAGGTTTAAGCGTTTTTCTTTAGAAGATTTAATAGAGAAACTGAGATTTCCACATAAATTCAGAGGTTTCATAATGTAATTAGCATGACAGTGGTTAATTACAGGATTAAAACCAATGAATCTTTCCCATACACACAAATATTTCAGTTTGTGATCTTAAGGAATCAAACACTCTTGTGTAGAAGAAAAAATCAAGGAGTAAGTGGCATTTCTCACCAAGGAAAGCAAAAGTCACTGTCAAAGCTTAAGCCTCAAAATAATGTGCTATGAGGAACAGGAATATATATATACACACACAGATAGTTTCCTCTTCAAAAGCATCTGACTGCAAGGCCTGAAAACCAAGGTCTTTGCTTCTTTGCAGAACAGGCAATATACAGCACTAAGTATTATAATCACCACCCCACTAGTAGTGTAAAGCACTACACTAAGACCAATAGCTCACTTATCAAAGACTGCTGAGCAGCCCTTAGACAGGGATAAATTTATCTCAGAATTTGTAAAGATTGGAAGGGATCAGAAAGATGAGCAGAACCAGAAGGAGGACAGAGCAATCACCAAGTTATTTCCTACACTCTGCTTTCTTCTCAATGCCAAGCCGCTACAGTCACGCAAGGCTCCGAACATGAGTGTATCTAACACAGGGAAGCCTCCAGAAATGCTGGAACAGGAGACCTGGGGGCTGCAAACCACCACGTTTGTTCCAACGGACACTCAGACATGAAAAACAATACTTTGAATGTCAACACATACAAGTGGAAAGGCGAGGAAAAGAAGGATCCTATTATGAAGATGTATACCAGTATTCCCAGAGGACTGGCTGGAACCCAAGAGATGCGGGAGGCTTGATGAGCAAAGCTGAAAGAGAAGTGTATCAGGATGGAAAAGACTTCGGAAATATGTGAAAGTCTTAAGGGTCTCACATTTCAAACAGCTTGGAAATACTGGTCCAAACTTGCTGCTTACTCTGGGTCTAGCACCAAAGCTTTCAGATGAAGCGGGGTTCTTTTCTTTTCTGAAGAACTGATTTCAAGATGGGATCTGTCATACCCACAACTGAAGGAATTTTTTAGAAGGCAACTTTTCTTTTGCTTTGCCTTTGTTCTAGGTAAAAAAATCCCGCTAAAAGATCATTTAGCAGTGCTGCTAGCTATATAATCCCTTCTCACAAATATTTAGCCTTAAAATGAGTTACATATACTTCTATGAGTTCACTTTTTCAAACACTGTATGATTTCTGATATGTGAAGTCTGGTTTAAATTAAACAATGACAATCCTTTAAAAAAAACAATCTTACAAAAGTTCAATCTCAAAATAAAGATAGATTTCAACTTTAAGAATACATTTTTTAAAAAATCTGTGAAAAAACTGAAATCAGTTGTTAAAGAAAAAAAAATTAAAAGTTTTTTAGATTGTGGTTCTTTTCTATCTTAAGGTCACAAATATTTAAGGATACTTACTATTTTGGCTACTACTGTTGAAAACCCCAGGAACAAGATATGTAACAAGATGCTTTGTATGTAGCGGCATTTAATCCTATAATTTTCACTTGCTTTGAAATAATTTTAATAAATCAATTAAACTTCAGAAAACTATGGTAGCAAAACTCAGGCTTCAAAGAATAGTAGACTGCTTACAAACTTCAGAGTTGCTGTTTACATAATACATCTCTCCCTCTCCTCCCCTTACTTTTCAACAAACCATGTAGTAGGAAGGGTTTGAAAAAAGCATTTAACTTCTTCTGACAGAAAAATAAGATGTTGATGAAAGGAAAATTTATTTTGAGCTCTGTCTTTTCCAAGGGTAATGTCAACAACTTTTAAAAAAAAATCTATCAAACCCTAAAAAAAACCAAATCAAAGACTTACAGAGAGTAAACAAAATTTGAAAATGTCATCACGATGCCTTAGCATAAGGGTGTAGCTCATATATGGATGGTCTCATTCCTCTCTCTGAACCTGTCTCTTAGCATGCATCCTGACATGTGGAGCATGGTACATTGCAGTTGGACACTCTCTGATCCAAAAGGCACAGAGAAGCATAGCACAACTATCTCCATACTTTGGGTATGGAGTACTGGGGCCCCGGAGTACTTGCTGACTAAAATGTACAACAGTTTCCAGCTAAAATTTTCCAACTTCAGATTCTCAGCACAGACTTCACTTCTGAACAAGTCTAAAACTTGAGTGGGCAGAAGCCAGCCACCAAATGCCTTTCCTTGGGCTCTACAACCACATAGCAGGATGGTGATAGCTCGCTGAAGACAGACACACACATGGAACGAATATGGCTTGCCCTGCCCACTGACTAATTTTAAACCTCCATGCCTCAAGCAGAGGTCAGAAATGTTTCTCTATTTACAGTTTTATCAACGGAGAGATAACAGGCACCAAGGAAAACCACATAAATGACCTTCTAAACCATAGTTTTCCTCTGAAAATTAACTACATGTTTCATCTAAGCAAACCTACCCTTGTAAACAAAACTGATTGCTCTTCAATTCTGTCAGCCCAGAGGAAAGAAGAAAGAGGAAGATGGGCTTTTCTTCCAGTTCCCATGACACCATCAGAATACAACTTCAAAAACCAAATGCAGAGTCACAGATACCTTCTCTAAAATCTTAACATCTTTCTTTTAAGTATACAGACCTTTTCTCATAAACGAGACAGCTTTTGATTTAATATCTTCTCTCAGCTGCCTGGTTTTAGTCAGGTATTGCAGAACATACACATTTGGAGCAAAATTGATCATATTCTGTTCACCACAGCCATAAGGCATCTTAATCAATGATGACAAACCATTGATAGAAGGCCCAAGCAAATCACCTGAAAGATAAAATTTAATAAAAATTTAAACCTATTGCAAATAAATTAATATCTAATGCATAAGAACCAGAAGAAAATATGAATCACTGAGAATGTTTGTTCCAAACAGCGCTCATCAGGCAGAAAACTTCCTTAAACACACATTCTTCATCTTATGATGAGCTATGTGTCCACTGACCCACCTCCCCACAAATCTGTCCAAAACCAGTGTCATTTCAAACAGTCATTTAAAAAAAAAATAAAAGCACAAGGAACAACAATCAGTTTACTTCTGTTTTATTCTGCAGACATGGAGAATTAAAACAGGACACCAGCAAACTTGGCAGGTTCTTCTTTACTAAAATCCAACTCCCCCTTTAAGTCTGAAACAGGATAGTCAATACTATAATATCACAAATTAAATAAATGAAAGGAATAACACATTCCACCTATAAGGTCTTCCCATGCTCATTCTATGACGATAGATGATTTTTAATTAATGACTCAACCTATTAATTGAGTGATTAAATAAAAATTAATGGAGTTCCTTAAATTCCTATAAAACTACAGCCATACTGGGGAAAAAAATCTTGTAAATGTTCTTCAGAAATGACTCTCAAAGAAACTCTGACAAATTCTGCTAGTGCAGCTCAGGTTATTACACACCAGCCTCTCTGCCCTATTTGACAGTCTGCAACTTCTAGTTGCTAATGGCAATTGCTGAGTTCTTTGAAAACTACCTATGTCTAGACTGAAGAAGATTCCAATAGCTGGATTGTGGACACATATATCTTCGATACTGAGTTCAACATAAGCTCAGCAGGCAAAGAACTGTTTTTAAAAAATAAGATAGATAGATAGATAGATAGATAGATAGATAGATAGATAGATAGATACGTAATAAGACAATAGAGCTAACCAAAAAGATGGAAACAGAATAAAATAATCCTTACCAACAGCAGTGACCTGCACTCTCTCGCTGCCACTTACAACATCAGATGGAAAAGTGAACTCCAAAGTTTTTGATACTGCTTGTGGTTTACTTCCAGTTAAATCCAAAAGGACGGTCTGAGAATATGTCTGTTCCAATCCTTCAGCCTATCAAAATAAAGACAGGATTGCTGCAGTCTCCAGCAGTGTGTTGCTTTTGGGACTGGAGTTCTGTGCTGACTGGGCATAGGGGTCTAAAACCCTGTCAAGTATTTTGTACTTCTAGGTAGCACATCAAGAACCTGAGTTGTCAGCCCATCCAAACTGACATAGAAACATTTTTCTTATAAAGACCTACTTCCATTATTTGCTTCTTGAGACCATGTGTTAATTACAAAAATGCACCCACAAAGTCAATTAGAGTATCTGTGATGCAAGTGAGCTCCACTCCAAGCACAGAGTTCCATGGCCAAGCACATGCCAAGGCCAGAAGTGGCACCTTTCATGCTGTCTGCAATTCTACGGTCTGTCATGGATGACTTAAAGTGAAGTTAGGTACATAAAGGTTTCATTTCTTCATGCTTGTAAAATCCCTGCAGAAATATTGTCCTTGAAGCAGAGGAAATAAATTTCTTCCCTCAGCCCAACAAGCTTTGATTCTCTTGTGCACAACTGAACTTCAAGAGAAAGGGCAAGTGGCTCCACTTGAAGACAGCTCACATCCCCACAGCAGAGTGGTCTAGAGAGACAGACAGAGCTGGGACTGTTCAGTCTGGAGAAGACTCAGGGGGATCCCATCAATGTGTATGCATATCAGAAGGAAGGGTGCAAAGAAGATGGACCTAGGCTCTTCTCAGTGGTGCCCAGCAGCAGAACAGGAGGCAATACATACTAATGAAAATAAAGGGATGTCCCGCTAAACATAAAAACCCACTCTTTTTTAACTGCAAGGATGTTCAAACACTGGAGTAAGCTGCCCAGAGAGGCTGTGAAGTCCCTGTCCTCAGCCATATTAAAAACCTGGCTGTACATGGCTCTGAGCATGCTGCATGCTGCAGTAGCTGATCCTGCGCTGACCAGGAAGGTCGGACTTCTAGCCTCAACCATTTCCTGATTCGAGGATCTTAAGCATTTATTTTATGATGAGATGTGCAAGTGTCTACTACCTTCCACTGAAATTGAGTCATGAATCAGACTTAGATGCCCAAAGTTAGGCAAGCCTTATCAGTTTCTGGTTTATCAGAAAGTCTGGTGGCTAAATTACCACCACAGCAAAATACAGAACTGTTCAGATAAAAAAGACTGAACTAAAGCCAGGTTCATGGTAAAACTGATTGCACTTATCCACAATAATTTGTTTCACTCTCTAGATTATCAAAGTAGTTATAGGCTTATGAGTTCACTGATTTGCAAATAGGTTTCACCTTGCATTCAGAAGCATTTGAAACAGAATCTGTTGTAGAACAGATGTGCGTGTTCATTCCTGGAATGGGATCTAAAGAATTTTAAAGGAGAAATTATTTTAAAAGAAGTGTTTTCTACTTAAAGCAAGAAGCAGACAGGTAAATTGGTTTGCCTTTCTGCTGCACAATATTTTTTTCTATTTTAGGGAACAATTGAGGTTCAGGAACAAGCCAAGCTGGAGACTATTTACCTTTACTAAAACTTTCTGGATGATAGCATCAGAAGCAGCAGATGATATTGCTGTCACTTTGATGGGAATCTGTCCCAGCTGTTTTGGCTTGATTGGGAATTGAACCATTTTCCCATCTTCACTTGGTACAGATATAGACTTTTGATTTTCTGTAGCATTTATTTCATTAGATGTTAGAATAATTTCAAAAGCATCATTCATGTCCAGGAACACGGTAACCTGTAAATACAGTAACATTTGCAATACAGAAGTGTGAATTTTGAAAATTGTTTTCATAAGCTTCCACCTTTTTTGTGTATAGAGAAATAGCTTTATGGTCCTCACAATGAAGAAACTATTTAAGTTCTCATAAAAGAAAGATCTGGTCTCCACCAGCGATGAAAACCCCACAGCGTCTAGTAACATTCAAGTACAGAGACTGTTCTTTTACCTCAGCTTCTTCTTTCAAATAATTAAATATGTTAACTTCCATAATGAACAGCTCTCCTCTGATGACAGAGTATGGAAGGTTCAGGAAAATGAAGAAAGGTTGAAAAGCTTCTAGCTGCAAAACAAAATCAAGAGTGATCCTCTACAGTCAGATTAGCAAGAAAAATTACTATGTAATTTTTGTCTTCTTGATCACTGTTAAATTCAGATGACAGAATGTTTGCTTGTACTTTACAGTCATAAATGTGTATTACTGCAGGGCTGAAGCCCAAGCCAAAGATGCTTCTAGTCATTAACATCTTCGTGGGAATTCAGTGGTGCCAATCAGACGACAGTTGCTGACAGCTTTAACGGGGAAAGTTCCAACAGAGGCACCTGAAATGGGACTAAGAGCCTATCACTCTGCACATTTGGAATCCATCATCTGCCCTGAGACCCCATTAAGGCAAACGCAAACTGCACAGAAGTAACGGATGATTAAGATCCATCAGTTGTCCTGTCTCCACGTCAATACAGAAATCCATGTTGGAAGACAAAATAACTTTCACAAATTCTGTAATTCACCAACACCTTAGAATGATGTGTTATTTTGGTAGAGGAATCTTGGCATAAGTTGGGTGTTTTTTTCCGAAAATACATCTTTACTTAATTATAACTGCAGAAATATACCAGAAAGCAGTTACTTTTATCTGTGTGCATTTTTTGGATGAAGTCTTTCTTGTCTCTAAGATGTCAGCCATAAGCTCTCATCATGCTGAATGGGATTAAAATTTCACTGCTTATGACATTTACAACAAGAATGACTGAAGCATGATATCCTATATTATTGAAATATCAACCAGAAGTGGTTTTAATATGATTTCTATTTAAAAAAAGAGTCTTCCAAGTGTTCTGAGTTTCAGATCCAATACCCCCTCAGATTTCTTTCCAGGGAGCAAATATTCCAACATTTTCTTTTTAAAACTTTGAAAAGTTGTCTGCTAAAGCTTTGAGTGGCAATAACTTCTTTAGATATCAGACATTAGGGAAGAGAATTTGTTAGTTCTTAGTTTAGGTTTTCTCAAAGTACCTGTTTTCTTTGCATTTTTTATTTTTCTTTTCTCCAAAACTTCTGCAATAATGAAGGTGTACATTTAGAATATTCAAGGATATCACAATAAAATGTGATAGGGTAAAATTATTGACACTATGGAGTGGAAGTAAAAAAAAAAAAAAAAAAGAAGATGCAAAGCAGTAAATGACTTTAAGTACACAGATGTCACGTATTTATTTTCCCGTCAGAGTTTTCATGCATTTCTTTTATTTTCTTCTCTGTATGGTAGTGATTAACATGTTTCAGCCATGTGAAATTCCAAGTACAATCTAAACATCCCAACAAGGATGAAGTACTGAACAGTGCATATGGGTGACTGTAGTTAAATAATCCCAACATCTGTTCTACTTGAAGCCTTCTCAAATTTGAGGATGAGAGGCCAAGTATATACTTTCATACAGTTTGAATCAGAAAACTATTCCTCTTTCTGTCCCATATCTGCCGAGCCAAGTGAAAGAAATGAGAATCATGATTCCACTCTCAGAGGAGCCTTAGCTGCAAAATCCAGACCAGGCTCCAAATTCTGAGATGGAGTTAGTTAGAATCAGGATGTTCTAAGTACATGTTCTATGTCTGACATAGCAGCCAACTATGAGATCTGGACCTAAATCTTGGTTTAGATTCCACAAGTTGCCCCTCCCCAAGAACTGGAGGGCATAGGAATGGTTGTCTCCAGACTATGTTTGCACTAGTCCTGACATCAAGCTGGAAATCTGTAACACCATACTACAGTTTCAACCTTTCTAACCTTCAGGACTTAAGTGGTGCCAGTTAGGAACATAGTTTCTCTAGGATCTTCACATAATGAATGCAAGGAGATAACCACCTTCAGAGGATTATTCATCGTATCAAATACAAGCTAAACGAGACTTTAGAAGGGAATTCCTATTTTAAACAGAATAAATAACTCTTATGTAGCTGTTTCCATGAATGCAGAGTGAAGCTAGGACAACTGTGCTTGTAATTGCTACTTAAATTGCTAAACTCCTTGAATACTTGGAGCACAAAAAACCCCCTCAGGAAACAGGAACTTGGCAGCAAGATACCCCACCCCTGGCTCTCAGGGTCCACTCCATTCCTCAAGACAAGTTACTGAAAGAGAGTAGCACCCATGTTTAGTCCAAGACTGGTTTTGACAGATAAATGAAAACGAGGGCAGATTTTATCCTTTAAGCATTTCTCCTGTCCTTCCTGGGGTTAAGTGTTAGAGAAGCAGCTCAATGGCACAATCTTTCCAGCAGACAACGTGCTACTCTCATTGCAGCCACCTCTTCTCAGCGAGTCTGTGCAAAACTCCCTGTATGCACTATCAACTCACAGAAAGAAACTCTTCTTGGCAGAGCCAAGAAAACATGGAAATACGCTGTCATCAGGCAGTCGTTCCCCCTTTCTACATATGAAGACTCTGAAATGATCACATCCTGAATGGGCTCTAAAAGAACAACTGTTCCACCAGAAATATGTTCCTAAATTTCTGTGTAACATCTGAGATATTTACATGAGCAGAAAGGAGAGGCAGGTACAGTATCACGTGTCTTCAGTAATGATAGTTTCTTTAGTTTGAACACACAGCCTCTAAATTACTTTGTTAGTATAAGGAGACAGCTGCTTTAAAAGCTAAAACATAGCTTCCAGTAATAACTACACTGCTACCAGCATTTAAAGGAGAACTGTCTAGTGCCACGGTACCTCCACTGGAGCAGTTGTCACTCCAAGTCCACCATTTTCAGACATCACAAAAGCACTGGCCACCCAGGATGTGATGGTATCAGGTACGATGACTTCCATTGTGGTGTCTGTGTCAGATCTCAAGGAGAGAGCAGTTTCAAAAGCATCCATTTACAGACATCAGTAAGCAGACATGAATGTTTAAATTGCATCCAAAATTAAGTTCAAACTCTTTGCATGAAAAGCTGATGGTTATCTGTTTCTCTTTTTGTAATAATTTAGAACTATTTATGAGAGAATCAAAATGATTAAAACAATTTTAAATTATTTTAAATTACATATACTGAAGGAAATCACATTGAATCACATTACATGTAATCAACTTCTACAGATCCTTTAAAACAACCCCAGATGACAGTTGTTGCTTCCCAAACCTCTGAGCTGTGAAAGAATACATTTGTGCTTCACCACACAGGTCAGATTTCACCATCATTTGACAGTTTGAACTGCCTCTTGAATTAGGTGCAGACAAGAAGAGATTTCCCTTTCTGAGCTAATCACCATCTTCTCCTGTACTGTACAGAAAATTATTTGATCTCTCTATCTTTTCCCTCCCCATCTGTGAGAGGAGGAGGAGAGATTTCTTTTGTCTCCGTGAATTTTATCTAGTCTTCGTCAAAACTACAAGGCCTTCTGTCAGGCGTTGTCCTGCTTTGTGCAGTTGTATACCTCGTTTGGTGGGTCTCCAATCTCACTTGTGGCCTCTAGGTGGTAGCAGAATATAAATAATACTACATTTTTAAGCAGTGCTCTTCAACACCAATGCAGAATGCCACTAAAACCTACAAAATACTAGTGCAAATCATTTTCCTTTTGATTTTCAGCTTATACCTTGTTTTAGTGTCGATCCAAAGCCAAGTCTCTGGAAAATGTGTCCTCACATAGAGATTGCTGAAATCAGGAGGTCCGTTTTTAGACACTGGCATATCACTACCAAAACCATCCTCTATGGGTATCATTCCACCATCTATGAAATAAATAATAAAAAAATACTGTCCTACCTACAAATATCTGTCTATAAGAAAAATCAAATTAATACAGTTAAGAAAAAACAAATTAATACGGTGGTTGGAGTATAATCTATAGCTTTGGTACATATGGTAACACTAGTCTGTGACATTAAGAACTATGTTTTTTTCTCGGTGGTTTGAGAATAAAAAAGGGTTTCACACAAACTTAATTTTCTACTTGGCCTCTCTGCAGTGCTTATGGAACTGGTGTAATATGGCTATACATGTCAAATGACTGCCACATATATCAAATGGATCTAGAAATAATAACTCCCTTCACCCTCAGGCCTTTAACAGGTAGTGTCAGTCAGGCCAGCAGCAAAAGCAAGGTTTTAAAAATACTGGCCATATGCATTTTTTATGTCTTGAACACCTTGGAAACAATAATGGCTTGCAAGGCTGGATGTAGCCTGTATGCAATTAGAAGACCTAACAGGAGCTCTAACCCACGGACCTCCTTCCCCACTCAGCATATTAGATTGGGATACATTTATTTTTATTACTTACAAATAAAATGTTCCTTATCCTCCTCAAGAACTGCATCAGTTGATACCCAAAGGCTGCATTTCTGGATAAAATTTATACAGTATATCTCAACACAGGACATTCAGGACATCAACAGCGCTTATCTACTTTCTTTTCTTTCAAAGAAAATATAGTCATCATAATAAAGCAAACATAGAACTAAAGCAAGTAATACACGGGAACAAAAAAAATAACTGAGATCATCTGAATCTGAGTATTGTCTTAATGACTGAAAACCTTTCAAAGCAAAGACAATATCAAGCATAAAGCATTCCATATTTTTGTAAGTATAAACATATTTCTTCGCATTTGGAGTACTTCACAATTTAAACCCCACATATGCCATGAAAACAGTACAGTGTATACAGTCCCAAACTTTACAAGGAGCTTTTTCTTCTAGGAAATGATGTCTCAAATCACTAACCAGTTAAAAAAACCTGCACAGCCTAGGATTTAAAAAAAAAAAAAAGTACCTGAAAGACACCAAAAGAACCTCTGACCAGGGGGAAATACTGCATTGTGCTGTATAAATTGAGGTCATGTAAGATCTAAGACAAGAAAAACAAAATAATCCAAAAAGTTAATCACAGATTCACAGAACATCTGGAGTTGGAAGGGACCTCGAAAGATCATCTAGCCCAAACCCCTGCCTGAGAAGGATCATCTAGGTCACACAGGAACGTGTCCAGATTGATCTTGAATGTCTCCAGAGAAGGAGACTCCACAACCTCTCTGGGCAGCCTGTTCCAGTGCTCTGTCACCCTCACGGTGAAAACATTTTCCTTACCTTCCTCTGCTTCAACTTGGACCCACTGCCCCTTGTTCTGTCACTGGCCATCACTGAGAAGAGCCTGGCTCCATCCTCCTGACACTCACCCTTTACATACTTATAAACACTAATGAGGTTGTCCCTCAGTCTCCTCTTCTCCAAGCTAAAGAGACCCAGCTCCCTCAGCCTTTCCTTATAAGAAAGATCTTCCACTCCCTTCATCATCTTGGTGGCCCTGCACTGGACTCTCTCAAGGAGTTCTATGTCCTTCCTGAACTGAGAGGTCCAGAACTGGATACAATATTTCAGGTGTGGTCTCACCAGGGCAGAGTAGAAGGGGGAAGGACCTCTCTTGACCTACTAACTTCTAATACACCACAGGATGCCATTGGCCCTCTTGGCCATGAGGGCACATTGCTGGCTTATTGTCATATGTAAATTCACATTCTTCTCAACTTTCACTGTTGTAGATGCTAACTCATACAGCTGTACCTCAAGCAGCAGCTTGCTTAGCTCTCATGTCAAAAAGAACCCACGGCAGGATGAAGGGGATTAGGCTGCAATGGTTTCATGATAAACGGAAGAGTGACTGAGACTATATAAGCCTAAAATAGGAGCCTAGAGCCCACTGATGCTCTATGGCCCTTAGGGTACTTGATTTCAGCACTTCAGGAGTGATGGATATTGTCAGCTCTTTGACACATTAAAGCTTCTGTAAGTAAAGCAAAATCAAAAATATTAATACTTTATTCTGTTCTTCAAGAAATAAAATTATTTATTTTGTACTGGTAATTTTGAAGAGTATAAAGCACAAATAATTAGGGAATTTTTCAGATCTTTTTGTCTTTCCTTAAAGAAACTGCCAAGTGTCAATAAAACAGTTTATCAAGTGGAAGAACAATAAAGTATTAACTGGAATTACAAATGCTGGGCTTATTACCTTCTAAGCCTTACAGTATTTTCTGCTCATGTTGATAAACTACTTGCAGAGTAACAAATATTCACATAATTAAGTACTAAAAATCCTGTCCAAAGAACAATACTCAGCATATAAACTGTAAAATTCACTAAACATGTATCTTTCATACCCACAGTAATGAAAGCCCTTTTTTTCTATTTACTTACAGCATCTTCGGTTATGTCACTACTATCTCCTAGAAGCTTTGTACTTTTATCAACAACTGCAAGTCCAATTACTGATCCTGGTTCTGTTGTACTGATTTTAAGGGAGACCTTCTCTGATGGCTTGACCTTATCTTTGCTCCAAGAGATTTTAATCTAGAAAAAAGTAAAAACAGACCTGGTTTAAACTATACAGTGATATTTATAGGAACTAACAACTCTGAGAAAGCATTTTCTTAGCATAATTGGCTTGTGGTTTTGCGGGGTGGCTTCTGCAAGAAGCAGCTAGAAGTTTCTCTAAGGTCTGACAGAGTAAATCCCAGCTGGGCTTTCAGGGCCAAACTCTTGCTGACATCGCTGGGCCAATCACCGCCAGTCAGAGCACCTCTGAAAATCACACTTTAGACAAAGAAGAATGCAAACAGCCGCATTTTGCCATCAGAGAAGGGAGTGAGAAGATGGAAGAAACTTTGCAGACACCAAGGTCAGTGAAGGGGGGGGAGGAAGAGACGCTGAGAGAAGATTCCTTGCAGCCTGTGGAGAATGCCGTGGTGAAGTGGGTGTCTTCCCTCAGCCCATGGAGAATGAAGAGACCCCACTTGTAGCCCATGGAGAGGCACCATGGAGCAGGTGGAAGAATACGGAGGATGCCATGACCTGCACTGGAGCAAGCCCCTGGCAGCACCTGCAGCTTGTGGAGAGAGATAAGAGACCGAAAGAGAGATGGAGGCCCCTGCCGGAGCAGGTTCACTAGCAGGGGGCTTGTGACTCTGTGGGGGCCCAGGCTGGGGCCAGCAGCCTGGGACTGAGAGACTGAGAGACTTTCTATGAGTTTATAGCAGTGACCCACACTGTTGGTGAAGAGACGAGACCCCATGGGAGAGGACGCACATGGAGAAGTTCATGGAGGACTGTCTGCTGTGGATGGAACCCCACGCTGGTGCAGGGAAAGAGCGTGAGAAATGCACACACACATCCCCCCCTGAAGGAAAACAACTCATGGAAGACCAAAGCCTCCATTTCCTATTTCCCCCATTCAATCCCCCATGACATCCTGAGAAGGAGAAATCATGAATAAAGTCTGCAAAGAAGCAGAGCTAGAATTAGAGGCAGAATTCAGCTCAACACTTCAGTTACCCATATTTAGCTGTCTACATTTTGGTTCAGTGTTTAAGTTCTCATTGTACACAGAGCCAAAAGAAATAATGGAGACTAGATAGCAGTTTGGCTCACCAAAAAGCATAAATCCAAGTGGTGGTGAAGAAAAGAGTCCTACAAGTTCCACTGAGTGTACTGGCTGTGGGTTGGATTCAGTTACATAAACACTGGCACTTAGTGCCACTCCAGATGCCCAAAGGTGTCCAAGATGTATCCAGTGGTGCTGTCAGACCAGACATGTAATCTACCCTCTGGATCAGGCATTGGAATCCAGGAAGAGTAACTTAAAACCACACTGTCTTTAGGCAACTGATTCTTGGTAAACTGAGCTTAGATACATAACTAACACACAGAGATAAGACTCGGTCACCTGAAGGCAGCTGGAACCACTTGAGGGGTCCCACAGCATGCTGTCTGACCCTCAGCTCCTATTCCATGAAGGGATAGGTCTCCCATAGGACCTGTGAAACCCGCAATGACAAATGGAATAGCCTGCGTCCTCTTAAGAGGACACTAGATGTCTGTGCTTAAACAACTGATTCCTGATCCTATATGTACTTAAATGTCTGATGATCCTACAACCTCACCATACCCTTCCTCTAATGAATCTGTGTAGTGGTATCTTCCATGCACATTCAGTATGAAAATTGCAGAGCAACAGCAAATATATTCAGGTTGCCAACATAAATGGGATTAACACCATGTGCTTCACTATATATTGGCATCAGATTTGGTCATGCAGAAAAACAGTTTCTGGGGAAGCTCTGTATATTGAATTTTACCAACTCATGTACAAAAATGAAATGCAAGGCAACAAATAACAGAGAAAGATGCTGTACTTCCACAGTATCGAATTAATTCCAGTGGCTAGCTTTCAACTGAGGAAACTGAACCAGCTTGAAATTTTGAAGTTCTTTCCTTATCATACACTCTTACACTAGTCTTTACAGCATATACAACAATTGCTGATATTAAATTCCAATAATTTATCATCTCAGTTTTTCATCCTCTCTTTATACATACTAGGATTGTGGGTTTTATTCAGAACCTACACTTATAAAAAACAGGTATTTTCAAGATCAGGCCTTACCTCATTGCCACTGAATATACTGTAGTCTTATTTGTGAACACTGCAGTCAGTGGAAAGCTTTCTTTTTCTTTCTAGAAAGCTGAACCAAACTGTTACACTTTCCTTGTTAGAAACATTTCCCCATCTCTAGCCTAAAACTTCCAAGTTTTAACTAAATTAATTAATTCCTTTTCTGTTTAATTAGATTTTTCAGACACTAGTACATGTTAATTATAATCAACAAACATGTGCCTGCAGATCCCCCTACCATTCTGCCTCTCTACTTCCTTATCCTGTGACAGCATCGCTTATATCCTAGGTCTGGATAAATCGTGAAGTGAATGGAGAAATGTCACACGCAGGAGTAAGACAAATAACATCCCTGCTGATGTCTGGTTATAACTCTTAAAGTTTCATTAGGGGAGGAAAAAGCTGTGCTCATTATGAGCCCTTGGGTGGTTTCACCTGTAAGAAGTCACAGTGCAGCTTTCATGTGCACAAAGGACCGGATCACATCTTTATAAGTAAGCTGGAAAAATCAATTAATTGCTCCAACAGCAATTTTCCCACACTTTGAGCTTTTTTTTGAGTAAAAAGTATACCCAGTCACATGGTGGTTTCACATCACATTCACTGATGACACAGCACAAAAAATTTGCCTCTGTACTTTGACAAGGAAATACAGGAGCACTCATGGCTCGGGGAAAGAAGGTCCTTCTGGAAAGTCTCCTGCAGAACACTGCTATGTGCTGGACTCCCTGGGATCTCGCTATATGCAATGTAACCACTGCCTAGCTAGAAGATCTTCATAAATATTTGCAATTTCACACTTTGAGTGCTTCCCACTATATGGGCCAGAGCAATCTTTGGCTCAAGAACTGACCAAACTATTAAAAAAATTAGAAGATGCTGCGTATCTATTTATGTGGAAGGCGCAAACCTCAGATTTGACCCTCAATGAGGAAGATTTCACCTTTACAATCCTATGACCTAAACCATTGTCTAACACACAATAAACAGACAAAAACAGGGTCTCAGAGGTGAGTTCAACTTAGTTACCTTGTCATCCAAAACAGGCTGAATAGGGACAGTCAGAGCATCATTTACAACCACTCCAAGCTCATCAATGTAGAACACAAGTATACAGGCCAAAGGAGCCCATGAATTTTCTGCTGTTAAAGTGAATGTTTTTGCAGCCTTTGTGCCAAAAGCCACAATTTGCTCCTTAGATAACACCTGAAAGGGAAAAATGGAATGGTGTGATGGTATCTCAGTATGTCACAAGCTCTGCAATTCCTCCTACAAATGGCATTAAAAGAAGAGATATATAGCTGCGATATTTTCTTTTTACTAAGTAGTTGACCAGTTCTATGAGACTGGGTATGGAACAGAAGGCCAATGTAATATTGAAATAGTAGAAACAGATCTATTTTCTTTTAATGCTTTAACTCTTGTATCTCTATTGACAAATTATGAGCTACAATGGTGAGTGCACAGTGCAAGATGTACTACAAGAATGTAAAAATGCAACAGTGACACATCTGGGTCATGTGGGTCATCTACAATAATTTGAATTTGGATGAGGAATACAATTTTCAAAGAAAATGTCACAAACACCCCTACTTATCACACTTCAGTTTGTACCACAGAGTGTGAACTGAGGCCCGCTAATATGTTCCAGTTAAGAACAGGTATTCACTTTACTAGATCTGAAGTTACCTTAACACCTGGATTTCAGGCCCACAGCATCAACTTTATCACTCTAAATATGTTCCTACTGGGCCATACTAATTACTAATGAAAACATAGCCATGAAGGGCAGTTCCCTGCTTTTGAGTGCATAGACCTGATTTTTTTTAAATCTTCTAGAAAGTGCTTCTATTTTAGAAATACACATGGAATGCCCACATTTTATATTTTCATAAGGTTTTCCTTATCCAGTTTCCTATTAAAGTCTCCTAAAGGAAAAGATTGTCATTTGTCATATATTATGGTGTAGGCTGTGCATAAGGCATACACTGAGGACAAAAGATGGGAGACCTATGACAGTATGGATAATAAACCCTTCAAGTCAAATTCTGTAAAGTACAGTACAGCAGCAAAACCATTAAACAAATCATTAGCCAAGCCATGCATTTTAAAATGCTTCCCATCAACTTCCCTTGTTAAGAGTGCTACCCCGCCCACTGGACCATGTGTCTTCTCAGGAGGTAGGTTTTCTCACAGTCAGAGCACCTGATAGTCCTGGACCTGCATACACCCTCTACCAGGCCCCTGCTTCCACCTGTATCTGCAAGACCTGCTGACAAACCCCACCCAGCTTGGGCTACTTCTGGGACACCCCTGTCCCTTCTCCCATTGTAGGTGCATCGCTCTCACAGTTGTGCCTTGTGTTACACATCTTCAAGCAGAGATAACCCAACACCCAAATCCAAGGCTCACTGTTACCAAAGAACACATCCTTACAGTGGCAGAGGCATTTCTGCTAGGTAGCAAAATGGAGCTCTCCTTCAAAAAGGACCGTCCTAGTGGAAAGGAAGTGGGGCCACCTCTTTCACAAAACACAATAAAAAATGCTGAATCTCTCCATCGTTTAATCATGTTCCACTCACTAAAGTGTTTCCAGGATTGGTTAAAATCATCTTGGGTTGTCCCAAGTAAAACCAGTAACTTACCAGATAGTGGAACTCTCGCACTGGCTTGTTGCTTGCAATATTCAACTCAAAAGGCTTCTCAGCCTAGGTAGAGAATATGATCGACACAGATGAGTGCAGGAACATGATGACTAACTTGAACTCTGCTTATCCTGGCAAGTTTTATCTCAGACTGTACCTTTATATCCTGGCTCTTTGTTTTAACCTGGAGATAAGTCTGGCTGGGAGAACTGAATACATCATAAACACCTATGTTGGTGCTACTGCTGAGGAACTCTGCCTGCAAGACAATGGAAAATAAAGCTCTTAACAAAAGAACAAACTCTGTGTGATGCTCTAAATGAGCATCACACAGAGCTTGTTCTGTGTGATGCTCGGTAGTGTTAATGGCAGTACAGGAACACTTTACTGCTTGCTTTGAATATCTCTATCCTTTTTCCCTTACTATCTTGGTGCAATTATTTAGATAACATTTAGACAGGATCCGTCACTTTTGTTCCAGCTCTAACATGAATACAAAGGAGAATAACAGCAGGTGATGTATAAGCTGTTGCAGACGGCAGGAACAGCATCCACTGATCAGAGTCCACTCAGTTTGGCGTGTCACTGTTCCAAAGCAACATATTACAAAGCAGTACCTGAACTCTCAGAGTTTTTGTATCAGACAAGATTGGAAATTCAATATCAATTATTCCGTTCTCCGGGACTGTGTAATTCAGGACGTGGACTGTTAGATTTCTCTCCTCTGTTGCTTCATTCTCAAGGTGAAAAAGTGAAGAGTGATGATAAAACAAATCTGACTGTTGTGCAGTGATTGTGACAAGATTCTGCCTCTCTTCAGCTGTCAACTGGTTGCTATCAGAACGCGTCACTTTTAGCTGAAAGCAAAAAGTAAACACCTATCAAAGTCTAAAATTAAAATTCACATAACAGGTACAACGTATTTGCATTCACATCATATAAACAAAAAAAAAAACCCAAGGGCAACTTCAGATTTCTTACACAGCATTAACTTTATTTGTAATAATTGTAACTTGCTCCCTTGTGAGCAGTACAGCTAGGCAATTCATACAAGAACAAAATTATTCGTTACTTCGGGGAATAAAACAACCCCAAGTACCAGGTTGGGGACTGTCCTGTTGGAGAGCAGTGCAGGTCAGAGAGACCTGGGGGTCCTGGTGGGCAGCATGATGACCATGAGCCAGCAATGTGCCCTTGTGGCCAAGAAGGCCAATGGCATCCTAGGGTGTATTAGAAGGGGGGTCACTAGTAGATTAAGAGAGGTCCTTCTCCCCCTCTACTCTGCCCTGGTGAGACCACATCTGGAATATTGTGTCCATGTCTGGGCCCCTCAGTTCAGGAAGGACATAGAGCTCCTTGAAAGAGTCCAGTGAAGGGCCATCAAGATGCTGAAGGCAGTGGAACATCTTCCTTATGAGGATGAGTTTTACTGACATGGATGAGTTTTACTGAATTTTGTAACAAGATGCTTATTTATATTTATGCATTATAAAATACATATTTGTGTATGTGCATGTGTGTGTATACATGCAAACACTTCCACATACAAATTTTATTAGGAGGGTAGGAACAAAATAACTATTCTATTTTTTTAAGGTGCAGTCACCTGATGGAAAATAATCAACTAGAAACTGGAAAAAATTCTCTTCCATAAGAATGCTGACAGATTATACTCAAGTATATCCCACCAACACTACAGTATTACCTGCCACTTTATCCTTTCTTAGAGCAAATGCCTCTACATTTAATATTTGCTGATATGTCTCATGAAAAAGAGGTAATTTGAAAACAAATCTGTAAATTATACTCAAAAATCTGAGGCAAACTTCGGTATCTAAGTAAAAGTGCTAGCGAAGAAGTCACATTTGTTTATGCACAAATGATAATGAAACAAAAGAACTTACAGTAGCTATGAAGTTCAGAGAAGGTTTTATAACTCTAGTGTAGTCCATAAATTCAATAAAATAGTCACTCTGCTTCGGAAATATGATAGTACTTGAATTTTGGGAGATTCCTGTTAAGTGTTAGACAACATGCTTTTAACATACATATTCATTTAGCAGCAACATTATTTACTGTCCATGATTTTTAAATAATTCTACTATATTTTTCACCATTTCCACTGTTACAGCTCTTCATCCTTTCAGCTAATGATCAGCACAAAGCACATACTGATACTGTTTTCCAAAACACTAAATAAGCCATACCACATAGTGTTCTATTCCACACAGACTATGTTTCCACAGAAAGTCTGCAATGAAACCTAGTTCTGGGACAGGCATACATTTTGTACAAATAGTTTTTTTTTAATATGCAAGGTGTAAAGGAACATGAACTTACAAGAAGGCTGTTTGCAAATCAGCTGGTTTAGAAGAGGGTAAAGGTGTTGGACAACATGAGGCCAGAGAAATTATGTGATTTACAAACAAACAAGTGACATAAGTTTGTAATTAAACTAAAGTTTTGAAGACTCAGGGTAATGCTAGCAATTCTTTATGCCTGCTTTTCTCATCAAAAGCAATCAGTCATTGTCTTAACACCCCATCTGAACAAGTATTTTCATTACCTAATGAGTCATAAGTGAAGAACTGTAGTCAACTGAGTTAACAGTTGGTTAAACTGTTTAATATCTAGGTAAGCAACCGTTCAGGTAATATATTTTCTCAGATTATATATTTGCATGGAGATGGCTCATACTGCCATCAGCACACAATGCTTTTCTAGCACTCTGAAGACCTTCCACATAGCAGTAAGCTCTTCCAGTACCACCAACATTTTGGATTTCTCTAAGAAAACATCAGCCACATACCTGTGAGTGACTCAGTGACCACTGCAATAATTTCTATTGGCTCTGTGTAATCACTGTCACCGTGGTGCCAGGACTGATCAGAGTTCAAGCTTTGCAACATAAGCTTGTTACAAGTTACATTCACAGATCCATTTATCTGCAATGTAGAAATAAAAAATTGTTGAACCAGCAAACCCAAAGACACATTTTGATCTACAACAGCTTATTGATTTTTTGATTAACAGCTGTTGATCTACAATAGCTCTCCCTACATACAAGTTCTGTAATGTCAACAACACAAAATTATAAACACTGACCTTTATTTTCAGCTTTCAGTAACCATTTTTATTAAATCAAATAGAAGTTCATTACTTTTTAGACCCATCGATGCCTTATGGAGAAAGTTACTATTTTTGGAGGGGATGGTGTTATTGTTTTTCTTGTATCTAGAATTATCCACTTTGACATATCCAGAGCAGTGGTGGCTATGCTTTGCAGAAAAATACTATGGACAGGGTCCTGCCTGAGGAGAAGGGTATACCCTGTCCAGCATCCACAGGCTCAGTTTCTGTGGCCTAAGTGCTGCTGAAGGCACCAAAGTCAGCCAACTGTGGAAGTCAGCCAACACAAAATGACAGGCACACCATTTAACAGAAACTGAACCTATTTTAAACATAGTCTGGAGCTCAAGAGTAAAACACCTCATTTAGCAAAAGGATGCCATGAACCTATCACTGTTTAAGTGTTTTTTAAATTTCATGGTCAAGGTTATAACTAGTAGAGTAACTCTAGGCAAAAAGTATGCAAAACACTTTGGTCTTTACCATGCTAGAGCCCCACATAAACAATTGCAGTGGTCTCCTTTGGCCTTGTAATGCAGGGCTGAGTGTACAGAGGTACACATGGGGCCAGGGAGCATTCCTGGTCAGGGGCCCTCCATCACCTATGCTGCTACAAGGGCTCCTGGGAAGTTTTTCTAACCCAGGCCAACTAGCTCTCTCCAAAATCATTTCCATGCACAGTTCAAGGGACCACAATGGACAAGTGTGATTCCCAAAAAGCAGTCTGAAAGTAGGCAATTCTGGAAATTAAAAGATAATTTAAAGCTATCCATAAAAATCACTGCATAGACTGTGACAGATGAACTCAGCACTTGAGAACAGTCCCAGGCATATTTAACCTACAAAAGGAGACACAGCCTTAGAGTCTACAACACTACAAACTGGTAACAAGAGACTCACCTCCACTGTTGTTGTTATGTTTCTCTTATTTGTCCAGTAAGAGAGAGAAAGGCAAGTGACCGTTACAGTTCCCTTCACTGGCTTTCCATACATGTACCTGGAACAAGTCAAACAATGCACTACCTCCAGGGCTTGGGCTCCTGAGGAGCTCTGAAGGCAAAAGATTCCACTAAAACAATTTTTCCCTAGTTTCAAACATGGCTAGAATGTATTTCTACTTTGAAACATTGAGTTTTCAATACTAAGGCCAGTTTATTGACATTAAAATTAGGAGCCCAAAACCTGGAGAATCATAAAACATATAGAATGCTTTGGGTTGGAAGGAACCTCAAAGGTCATCTAGTTCCAACTCCCTCCTACAGGCAGGGATACCTTCACTAGGACCAGGTGGCCCAAAACTCCATCCAGCCTGGCCTTGAACACTGCCAGGGAGGGGGCAGCCATAGCTTCTCTGGGCAGCCTGTGCCAGGGCCTCAACACTCTCACAGGGAAGGATTTCATCCTAACATCTAACCTAAATCTACAGAAATCTATAGCAGTGAGAAGCTCTGCTTTCCTGAACATGAGCTCTATAAACCTACTACTACTACTACTACTACTACTACTACTACTACTACACAGTGTAGAAAATTTAAGTGTATTAAGCTACACTAGAAGAAAGTCATCGTATAGAACACCAGCTAATGATCATAACTAATATACAATGGATTTGAAATGGGGCATGGGAAGTGAAGGTGTTCTGCTTCCCAAATGCTGGAGATACAAGTATCTTGAGAGCTCTCATTTTGTATTCAAACAATTTACTAATCAAGTACAAAGAAATTATGGCAAACACAATTTGCAGCTGTGGCAAACCTGAGAACTGTAATATATTCACTGCTCCACAACCTACAGTTAGAAACCAGTAATAAACTAAACATTTTGTACAAATATTTCCATGTTATACATAAGAAAAAACATGATATTATTAGGCTCAGACCTTATAGAATGACCAAGAAAGATGGGGGTGAGCAACCCAAAATCATTCCGGTCTATCCTTATAAATTTATTGCATCCGAATATATTAAAATACTTCAAACCGCTATGGATTTGGCTGGAAGCCACTTAAGTGATACCAAAATCGAAAAGCAGAAGGAAATAATAATCAAATAGTGTAGTTACAGGAAGAACTCTGACTACACTGTCTTGCATCTGAATTCATCCTTTCTGAGCAGGCCTAATTACAGGAATAAGCTGCCATTAACTTTGAAATGATGTTGCCATTAACCTTGAAATGGTGCTGCAATTGGGTAGCATCCATGCACTTAATTTAATGATACTCCAGGGATGGGAAAGGAAAAATGTTTTATGACATCTACAAGTGTATATGGCATATAAACTCTTTGTGTACAGAGGCATTATACCTATAAAAAGTCCCAAGGAATTAAATTGTTCCTATAAATAATTATGACATGTCAGCAAAACTTTGGCACTGCTGAGATTTAATCTCAGACAATTCACTGGCATCCAAGTCTAGATTTATTGCAGCAGGCAGGTACATCTTCAAATATCTTGTGAGAGCCTAATGAAGGAGCTAAGTACCTTGTGTGTGGAAAAACAAAACAACTTAGGAAACCAAATTCACATTGGCATGTAATAGATTCCAAAAGCAAAGCAGAATGAGGAAAGAAAAACCTGTTGAAAACTTGAGAAACCACATGGTTTGTAACATCAGGCTGCACTTTTTTAGGACTTTAAATGTGAGTTTTCACTTTAACACTTATGGAGACCTACAACGTGACAATTTTATTAACAATTTACTTACTTTGCAGTGACAACACCAGTTACTTCTTCCTCTCTTAAAGAGTAGTATAATGGTGTTGTTATCACAACATCAAATTTTGGTAAAACTAAAAAAAAAATCAAATTAGAAAGTATCATATTCACACAAGAAATAATCTATTTTTCTTTTTTTTATATAATAAAGGTAGAATTTGCAATATGATAAAGACTACTATACTTTCCTAAGGAATATAAGGTAAGATGTGCTTTTAACCCATCCTATGCATTCTTCAGACTACTATTTCTGTTGAGAGCACCAAGCATTGTAAGAGCAGCCTGCACACAAATCTGTAAAGCTGAAATATAAAACATTTTGCTTACTTGGTCTTTACAGAATCGTCAGCAAGCTTCATGATCAGACATTATACAGATCTTTTGTGATTAACACATTGCCTGCATAATCCTGGCAAAACAAGGACAATGACTGCATCTCATAGGCTTAAGGAAAATATTTGAAAGGTTGCATGACATCCAGACACTACTGCAGTAGGTCATGCAAACTATTCAAGATAAATAGAGCAGCTGATAAGACTCTCTTTTTCCCAGGACAGAGAGTCAAATTCAGAGAAGCAGAGACTTGGAAATTGAGCTTTCTGGGAGTGTTAGGCAAAGGAAGCTAGTGTCTCTGAACTCTAAATTAATGGAGAATCAAACACTAATTTTGGACACTAATAAATGCTCTTAAGTAACACTTACCATATTCCATAACTTTAAATCTTTGATGATGAACTTGACCCTATTGAAAAAACACCCAAACATGTAAGAGCATACATACAAAGTGAATTTAACATACCTCCAAGTCTAAATCCCACCCACATTCAAGGTAAATTACAATTTCTGAAATGATGTGATTTAAAATCATGGCTCAACCATTAGCAGCTCCTGTTACAGATCTCGTTCAGGAATCAGTAGCATTTCCATCACAGAAGGATACAGGAAGCAAACACGTGGCAGACTGTAAGTATATATAAGGAAGAGCTCAGACAGCTTTGTATCTGTGGACATCTACGTATGGTAGATGGTTTCTATACTAAAAAAAAAATACACTCAAATATCCAAGCTAGCTAGCACATACTATCTACCATAAGTACTCAAGTCATTGTGATGAACCATGACAGAGTTACCAATATCTTTACTGGCTCATTTACAATTAACTCAAGTATCTCTGTATGAAAGGTCGCTGCTACAGTGTCTATCTAGCAGACAAGACCATTTCTAAAACATGTATACCCTTAAGGCTCTTCATTAACTCAAAAGGCACTTAAATCTTTGCTACAGTCTGCAGTGTATACTTATTTTAGCAGAGACGGTCTTGGTTTATATCTTCCTATCTTATTTATTAGTTAAAAATCAATGGGAAAATCTACTAAGTTTACAATATATTGGTACTTGTGTTCTTCTCCTGTTTTCTAATATTTTCACTCCTTTCCTAATTTTCCTCAGAAGAATACGTGAAACCATATGCTAGCATATCTTTGATATGTGGCACATTAGGCTGTGTCTGGCACATCATTGGGAAATTAATGTTGAAGGGGTTTTTATTTCTCTTAGCAGCTATTTTTGTTAGGTACAATGACAGTTGACCCAAAAAGTCATGGTACTCAGCCACATAAATTTCAGTTGTGGTTAGTTGCCTTACTCACTTGCTCTTCCTAAAGTCCAAATAATTCTAACCAAGCATGTAGATAATTTGTCTGCAGACATATAACCTTCATTCAATGTCTTTTTACAGTGTCATGTCAAAAGCTGTCATCAACAGGGCAATGCCATAAAGTCATTTACAAGCAGTGCCTTGAACTGGAGCTCTGAATCTCAGCTGATCTGCTTGACAACAGGGATTACACTGGAGCAATGATCTTCCAAGAGGAAAATCTGAGCTCAGCTGGGCTGGAAGAATTAGCTGAGAAACCAAAGGAGTCTCCACAAACGGGAAGAGAAAGAATTTATCTCATGTTTGGTTCTCTGTACATCTTTTATTTCTACAGTTAAGCATATCTATGCCACACCCTCTGTTGAGCATATCATGAGGAGAAAATCACCCCAGCTGGCAACATGAAAAAGCATCTCCCATGAAAATCAGATTTTGTTTCACACTACTTTAGAAGTAAAATAAATAAATAAGAAGTAAAAGAAATAAATAGATACATAAATAAACAACTAGATGCATAAATAAGTGAATAAATAAATACGATCTAAGAGAACTGTAAGGTGTAGAAAACAGAAAAAGTGAGACTATTGCTCTTGGCTGCACCTAAAACTACAGAAAGCAAGCCATGCTTCACAGTGCAGGGAGAAGACCCTACTACATCATCTTGATGATGTGAACATCAAGCCGTATTTCTCACTAACACACACTATTCAGACAAACTGATGTGGAACAGGACATGTAACAGCACTTCATGCAGGGCAGTTCCTCAGGGAAGGGCTGTCTCTCTGGCAAATATTGTTCAAATATTTTGGAGTGGAAGTTGCTAAGCCAGTTTCCAGGAGTGGTGGCTTTTGAGACAAGCAGTTATATAAAAAACTCAAGAGAATTTTTTTTTTTTAAGATAGGAAAACAGCACCGTGCATATTCCACTTGTTTCCAGCACTGCTTTACTCTAGTAGTTTTTGATTCTCACGCCTTCTCCTGCTTCTTGAGCACACCCTTCCAGACTATTAGCATTTTGCTCTACATCAGCAGTTTGTAAACTGCAAAACATCTATTACACTCTGTGCAAACTGAACAAACTATTAAAACACAGTGCCAACAAGAGATGCCAGGTAAGTATTCTGAGAGGTTGATGGAGCCTTTCTGCAGTTGAGCCTTAGATGCTGGGGACCCTGTTATCTAAGAATCACTAACTACAGTCCAGATTTTGCTCTGCTGTGATGAACTAGTCCTGTTAGAAGTCATTCATATCTAATCCAACAAGTGAGATCACAGGCATTATTTCCCACAAAGTTTTATTTCTTCTTTGGCAATTGAAAGCTCCTGAAACTAATCTGGTCTACGTCCGTTTTCTGACTTGTTTCTAACATGCATCACCAAATACAGCATCAGGAAAGACTCTGCATGTGGTCTCAAAGCTCTACCCTGAAAAGCGCGGTACTGACCCAGGCTGTATTCCCACAGCTGCAACGCCATCACACAGCCTGGCTCAGAAACACTCCTCAGCTTCTACTTTGCAGCTAAACAAAACAAATTTGTATCTAGACAGAAATAACAGAAGCATTTTACAATCACTTTTTGTGCTTTATTTTCACACACAGGAAATAAACCCCAAAATAAAATTCTGTATGACTTCTCAAACTTATGTACACCAGCATGGTCTCCAGAAACTAAGCAGAGTCCCACCAATGTCACCAGTATTCACATTACCAGATCCTGTTTAAATAGCAGTGCTCTTTTGTAAGCTACTGAATACAGAGCCAATTCAAAAGGTTTTACATGCAGTTTGATTTTGAAGGAAGGTGACACTTTTTAAGCAATGATATAACCTCAAACTAAATGGATCAAATGCGAAATCTGTTACTGACCTAGAATAAAACATCACAGAATTCCCTGCAGATACACTGTAATGTAAAAAAAAAACCCCAAAAGTTAAAAACTTTCAAGTGTAGAGTATACAATCAACCCCAGTTGAGTAAAACATTGCAGAATTCCATGTGGATACACTTCATATTAAAAAAAAAAAACTTCAAAAGTTAAAAATTTCCAAGCGTATACAATCAACCCGAGTCGATTTTGAAAGTTGTATTATAGATGAAGATTTTTTTAAAAACCAAAAATCTCTTCCAAAATATTTTAGAAAGCTCGTGTTGCACCTGAAACATTACTGTTCTTCAATATCTGATCATAAATTTCCAAATAACAACTTCCATAAATTAGGTCACAGAACGCCTTATAACTAGGAACAACTTCTGGTCAGAGATGCATACTACTAAAACTCAGCAACTAAAAGCCTTTCAGCACCAGGCTCCACAACAGGAAATATAAGATATCCAACTAAAATACAAGGTGGAGACTTGGGAACCAGACTGTAATTACTCTGTCTTAAGTTTTCTTGGAACAGCTGTACTAACACGTGAACTCTTATTAAAAAGTACTACAGGATGTTTAACAGCTGCAAGCAGCCAGAACCTGATTTAAAACAGGATTCAGAAGCAATACTTCCAGGAATCCAAACTCCGTGCACTGGGGAACTGATCTGTAACTACTGGAAGGGAAATGTTGTTTACTGACTTAACAACACACTTTAAAGACAAGAAACTTGAGACAGAAAGGCTGGACCGCTGACTATCTAACTAGAAAGCTTGTGGCAACAGGATAGCAAAGTCACGCAGAAATCAGCCTGGGTTTCCCAACTGAAGATATTCCTAAAGCCCTGAGTAGAGCCATAAGCAGCACTGGATCTCGTGGACCCAGGGCTAACAGCAATAGTTAAGGATGGGTATGCATATCTATTAAAAATGTCAGACAGAAACTATTCCTTAGCAGTAAATCCAAGTTCTCAAGTGACCTCTGCTATCAGGAAGGGACTGGGGAATCCACACAACTTCATATATGACACCAAAAAAAATCATCCCTTATCTCCCTTGGAAAGAAAAGCTGCAGTAAAAAGGAATATACATGCAACAGCTAGAAATATCTATTCAGAGTGATCCAGATAACTCACCAGGTTTCACTGAACACCAACTAAATCTCCACAACATCACCTGCATACAGACAACTGCTCGTCTTCAACCTCAAACTGCATCCTGTCCCATATGATCTTTTATTTCTGGGCATAAACTCATTTGTTACCAGGAGAATCAAAAAATTTCCCATCCAAAACAGTTCTTTTCCTTTATTCCACTGTTTCTTGCAGGCTTCATTAACTCAGTGGTCTGACCTGCTGTGTCTATGAGATAATCCATTAGACAGACCTAGTGTAATAGTGTGAATGTTGCAATAATGATTTTATGTTCTGCACACAATAGCCTTATCCAACGTAAGACGCTGTGTGGGCAAAAGCTACAGAAAAAATTAATAGTGCTCTGTAATGATATTCTTCTAACACAGAATTTGAAAATTAGAGCAGAGCAAGTAGGAGTGACGGAGGAAAAGGAGTCTGAAAGAAAACAATGTAAGGTGCTATGAGTGGGAGCTGTGAGAATAACCAGGCTTTTCTGGACCCCAAAGACGATGACTCTTTTTTTATTTCTTTAACATTATATACTATTCTTCTTCCTCTTTGTTTTACTTTTCAATTCAAAGAATGGCAGAAGGAAGTATTTAGCCTGTCCTGCTTCCATCCTAGGTGTGCTTACTTGAGTATTCAGCTATTCCAGCAACCTGCAGTATTATAATGCATCCTCCAGAAAAGCAACTCAAACACTGAATAACAAAGGAGACCTTGCTCACATTTTTGGGGGTTTTGGTTGGTTTTGGTTTTTTTTTCCTTTTGTTTGGTTTTCTTTTTGTTCCAATGATTAGGAGCTTTGTTAATGAAAGACATACATATCCCAAGGAGAATTTCTCCTACTTGGTTCATAGTATGCTTTTCTCCACTAGGTTAAAAAGACTTTTAAAACCTGTAACAGCATTCACAGACTGCTATCAATAAATCCATTTATTCAATTGATCCTTTGATATCCAGTCAACAGATGGGACCCCTGCAGACTCCTACAACAGAGATTTCTTTTGCATCTCTATCCAGAAACACTGCCATCAGCTTGTATTAGAAACTCCCTGGGTGAGTGTCAGTTGTCCAAAAATCAATCCACCCTTCTTTGATAGCCTTTACATACATTGCTGTTTTTCATTAGGATTTTGTACAGTGAAAAGCCTTTACAAAAAACCCTGTTGTATCAGTAAATCTACCTTATTAATGAAATACCTAATAGCTTTAAAGAATTTAATCCTTTATCAGTGGAATCCCAAATCACCTTTGTCATTGTTTTTCTCATGCCAGATGACAAGACTAGAGTTTCCCATTTTACCTCACTTACACTTTTCTGTCAAAGACACCCATCTTCCACTGGTCTTCTCAAATCTTATCACACTGAGATTCACTTAACCATAGAGATGCATCACCCTTAGGTAAAGGCTTCCATCTCTGCCATGTAATTACTGTTTTCTCATGTTACTGGGCTCTGCCATCACTGGATTTTCTTTTGTTCCAAGTAAACTTTAAAAATTCTTTCATACATTTATTAACAATCAAGCTTTCCTTGCAATATTTAGATCTACAAATATGTAAGAGTTCAGACTTTCACTTATATTGATATCTTCTCATTCCCCTTTGTCCACTTACTAAATGTAGTATTTCTTAACCATTCCCCCTGTTAATGAAAAAGAAGGATCTCTTTTCTGTTCTGTCCAAATTACCTTTTCCCAAGAGAGCATTTTGTTAAATGTAACAAATGCATTTTGCAGTACTTTCCACATTGAACTGTCTCCTGTAACAATGGTGAATAAAGAAAGATACCCTGGTGTGATGGGTATTAGCCCAGCCACTGGACATTCTTCATGCCGCTGAAGCATTTAGAGCTCTATTAAAAACCCCAAACACTGCATTCAACATCTCACTCAATGCTAAATGCCTAAGCTTTTGAAACGAGATATTCTTAATAAAATATGATAAAGAAAAGTGCACCCCAGTAGATCTAACATGAAAGCTAATGTCCAGCCTTTGGCCATAGCCAAGGTCCAATACCTAGAGAAACGCAACAACTGGAGTGGCCAGCAGTGACACTCCAGTCAAGTTCTTTATGGAATGTAGTTCTGTTAATTTGTTCAGACGTTTTTCGATCCCACCTGAGTTTTCAGTATTCACAGCACCCACCAATGCTGTGCTCTGCAGTTCAGTTACGCTGAATGCTCATAACAGTTCAGTTATGCTGGTTTAATTGTTCTGATTTGCTCTTTACTTCCTTCACCTGGTGCCCTCTAGCTATGCATTGGAAGAAACAGTGAACAAAATGTTCCCTGTTTGTCCTCTTCTTACTCATGACTTGAGAGACATTCCCACCCTGTCAAATGTTTTCCATGCCCATTAATTTTCCATAGTACACACTAGACAGCTAAAACAGCATACCACCTCCTATGGTCTACTAACACCTCACTTCATTTGTCTGCTTTCTTGCAGCTGTTTCATTAGCGCACTGAATCTAAGGCATTTTTCTTTCAAATTTACAAGGTTTTCTTTTCCTTTTCTCTTTGGTTTCTTTTCAGGAGGGAGTGGCACTTACATTCAGATCCTGAAAAGAGCTGCTGCAGTTGCTTCATGTGTCCTCCTGACTTGAGAGTTACTCAACACTCAGAAAGCTCAAGCAAAATTTCACAAACACTTTTTTTTGCCTGGCCAGAGAGCTGATGAAGGAGCCCCCTGCTGTCACCAGCCTTTACTCCCATGTCTGAGCCACACTTCCCCACCTCCTGAAAAGCACCCATGCAGCTGTGAGTGGGGCTGTGCTGTCAACCAGATCAGTCAGCTGGTCTGGGTTAGGCAAAGAAAAACAGAG
This sequence comes from Heliornis fulica, assembly GCA_013399135.1. Taxonomy (NCBI): domain Eukaryota; kingdom Metazoa; phylum Chordata; class Aves; order Gruiformes; family Heliornithidae; genus Heliornis; species Heliornis fulica. The sequence goes on from VXBZ01003023.1 coordinate 303,155, forward strand.
ATGCTTTTCAATTTGGGCCATTTTCCTGATACACTTCAGATGTCGGCCACGCTACAGCTACCTCAGAGAAACTGAGAAGCTATTGGAGAGCAGCACAGGGATGGGAAGAAGTGGCTGAGCACAGGGACATGGGTGGGAACATTTTTTCCATTAAAGACAACAGTGATGACTCCCCACCCACATGGGAATGCGTTTTAAACATCTAGTTCTGACACTCACTTGAGCACCACCCTTACCTGCATCAGCCTATAGAAACATGCCAAGCATATAACTGGTATCAGTAAATATCTCTCCCAAGCAATACATGATCACATGAGGTTTTCTGCTTTCTACCCCACCATCTCCTTTATTACGGAGTATGAAGCAGTCTTGTTTGCACTTGTCAAATGTCTCTGAACAGCCACTGCAAGCCAAATTGGAAACACAGTTCCCAAATTACAGGCATTTAAAGTAGACTGAATAAACCTGACACACAGAGTTTTGAACAGCTAAACCTCTAACTATTTTTGCAACATGTTCCACAGTATATGAGGACTGTACAGCTTAAAGGATTGGACTGACAGACATACTGCCAACAGCAACATGCAAACTAGATCATACTAGTTTCAGTATGCAATAGTTGGGCTTTGCTAGTCATCCTTTCTATTTTATATAGTTATTTCTTCCTCTGTAACTCCCAAGTCATTGTGAATTACTGAAAAAGCCCTAAAACTAGGCAGACATTTGTAAATGACCATCTTTGATTCCACACACCTCGAGGCGTGACTGGCTCCGCAGCAGGGCACAATGAATTTCTGTATATTCACTTAGAAGATAAACATATGGGTATTTCACTTAATAAAAAGAAAACAGTGCTTTATAAGATCTTTTATATTAATTTAAACACCCTCACTTTTTAAATTACATTTGTATTTTAGAATCAAAATACAGACCTTAAGATAAAATAGATATGCTTTTTTTTAATCTTTCCTTACAAAGCCATATGCTACTGAAAATCTTGTGAGGTTTGCATAATGTCTTGGGTTTGCTCTGAGGGAAGGATTTCCTCTTCTCATGGTCCATGACTATTTTGGGTTTTGCTTCACCAAAGTAAACACAATTTTATTCACATCTATCAGGAGAAATGAAACTTCACAGTGAATGAGCAACATCAATACTCACGTTCACTTCCACCTCTATGGACCAGTCTCCTAGCGGAGGGTTCATCGATAACTGAAATTTTTTGGAAACTACGCCCAAATCACCCTCCTCCATCAACCACTGCTGGATCAATTTCTTCCGAGGATCCTAGGAGAAAAATCAGGCTGCATGTTAAACATGAGTGGTCTTGCTAGCAAAGCTTAGGTAGCAATAATGATCTTTATTTGCTACAGAAAGTTGGAACATAGGAGAAATTCCAATGTATAAAGTAGGTTCCTATGGATACTTACTCGTATATATATATTCAGAGATGCTTTGTAAGGTTTGAGATCAGGGTAGACGGTGACAATCCGAAACATTACATCTTGTCCTGGTTTATACATGGATTTATCAGTCTGGATGAATACAGAGATGCTCTTTGACATGTACATCAAGCTGGTACGGTTAGAGAAGATGCGCCGGCCATCAGCATGGCCTTCCACAAGTAATTCATAATTCCCAAAAGCACTGTTCAAAGGCAGCTAAAAAGAAAATAATGACTCCCAGTTAACTATCAAAAACATTCTTGAAAATATTATTATTCTAAAAACATTTGACAAAGACCTGACATAATCCTGAATTTGTCAACTTATGTAAAATCTCAAAAAGAGGACTTTAAAGTGTCATTTCAACAATTACCTCAAAATCAAATTTTCAGAGAGGTAACTTTTCAACAAATTTGCATCTAATTTTCCATACCAACTGGATTTTCAATGATGTAGGTACCTAGGTATTCACATACCATCCATACACACAGAGACACATATTATGCTCTCTCTTTTCACAGTTATTTAGAAATTTCTTGGGTTTGATTTTTGGGGGCTAATTTTTTGTTAGTGAACTTTCCAAAAATAAAAGAACTAAAGAAGCTATATGCAGGCAAGATGAGCAGGACATTAAGAAGAACCTCACACTTCTTTTTACAAGCTTTAGCTTTGTGCCCTATGGGGTAGAAATATCAAAACTCGAATATAGATCTCATGGGGTGAAATACTGTTTTCCAACAGAAACCTCACTGATTTTGTCTCATTTCAGTTTAATGATTCTTATTTACAGGACATATTAAAAGTCACCTAGAAAGAAAAATAATTATTCTTTTCAAAATCTTAAGGAATAAAGGAGAGACATTTTAAATGGTTAACTTATCTAGAATAGACTTTGAAGGCTCCATCGGTGCTGGCAGTAAACACAGACAGACACCACTGGGAAGGAAATTTAGAGCACATAAGATCAGGATAACCATGCAGAGGTGTCTGTCTCTCCACCTCTCCAGTGGACAGAGAAAAGCTAAAGCTCATAAATCACATGCATCAGTTTATTTCTTAAAGTTAGGTGGGAGGAATCTCAGCCACGGGGGTCAAAAGGCTCAAAGCAGAACTGCTGCAGCACCCAGGAATTTCACCTCCAGCAAAGCCTGCACAGACAACTAACTAATGACCCCAGGGACTTCCAGGACCAGATGCTGGCATCTGTACCACTGTCTGCTTAAGTGTCTGTTTGAAGAAGGAAAAGGGTTTTAACACAACACACAGCTGGTTCCAGCAAGTAGCCCTGTTAAAAAGTTTAAGAGTCATATGCTTCTGTTTGCAGCTGTAAGAGTAAATCTGGAGTAAAACGTCTGAAGTCAAGACAACTAAAACAGACAGGCTGGCATTTTCCATCACAGCATAGGGAACTGAAGCACTCCTCTTGCACTGGTAATGAAAATTCAAGCTGTTAACTCACCAGGCACAGCACTTCAAAAGTATCCTACCAGGCTCTATAATGAAAGGCTGTAGCGCTGTCAAAACTCATTTTAAGAGTTCTGTTAACAGAGAGTTAACAGAAATTTCCAAATAGGGAAAAACGTCACAAGGTGACATGTGGCAAATGTCTGCATTGAGTATGTTTCTTCTTTCTCTGTGTGGTTGCCTATAAAAAAGGAATCACCTACAATTTCATCCCTTTCTGTTGACTTTCTGTCCTTAAAAACAAGCCAGGGAGAGGGGGCAAGGAGGGAAATCAGGCAGGGGAATTACAAACAGGCTCTATTTTTCACCCACAAGCAGGCATATAATGACACAGGAAGAAGAGATTCCCCCTTTAAAATCTGGACTTATATAACTAAATTTTACAGACAAAGCACAGCACTGAAATAGACTCGGTATTTTCTTCAGCTGCAGGTTTTTGTATACACATTGCCAAGAACATATGATTCACATATTTCAACACCATCCAACTTCCATGCCAAGTATTCTGGAATATATTAAACAGGAGGAACAGCCTTAGGTACTGCATCTGTCAAATATTACCCCAAAATTAATTCATTTATGAGTATTACCAGTTACTAAAGAAGGTGTATTCCTTAAAATGCAGGTAGGATTCCCTACAGGAAGTCCAGGAAACACTATAAACATTCAAAATCAAAATTAGTGGGGGAAATGAGCTTGTTTTGTCTCATTGTAGCAATTGCGCTCATACAGCTTTATTTTAACATACTTGCAAGGACTGTCTTTGTTTCATCTTTAAAAGCCTATAAATGCCATCTAGAAACCTCATACATTTTTCTGTACCTTTTTCCTGTCATGAATAACAATAGCTAGAACAGGTTTCTCCCTAAATTTTTATACTTCTTGTATTTCAAAAAATCTTTCCTTCCTGAAGTACCTTTTGTGATGTAAAAGCCAAAGGCAATGGAGTTTGCACTGCCACAGAAGTGGCTTAGGACAGCTGGGGTGCAAAGTAACCCACCTTCTGGTTCACACAGCTAACAGAAACTGCACTAACATAACACCTACAGAGGGTTACTGCTCCATAACGGTGACTACTTACCACAGCCCCAACAACTCTTTTCTTTAAAGGGCTTTGTTTCTGAACCCAAGTATGAGCAAGGCAGCTTTTAATACTAGATAGTAGAAACTTCCTGTGAAAATATTTTATCTTAGTCAATATATCCCCCAAGTGAATGGTATTACTATCCCCATTTTGGCACTTCTAACGTAAGAGAGAAAAAGGCCATCTCACATACTTCTGCTGACCACACCTGCCACCATCATGAGCACCTCAGACAAGGAACATACTGTTTTCTCTGGAAAAGATGACAGCTGAAACCAGAAACTGATTACCCACCTTCTTCTACCAGCCAACTACACTTCAGGCAAAACATAAGTCCACCATGGCTACACAAATGAAAAACACATCTTCGTGTTGAAAAAATGAGTCAGTTTTCATTACTTCAGATAGTGGTGAGAGAGGGAGGAATTCATCTCACCAAGTTTTAGGTGCTTGAACACTTTTAACACCTGGCCAGTTTATAACAGAATCATAGGATAGCAGGGGTTGGAAGGGACCTCTGAAGGTCATTCAGTCCAATCCCCCTGCTGAAGCAGAAACACCTACAACAGGTGTGTTTTGACAATCTCCAGAGAAGGAGACCCTACAATCTCTCTGCACAGCCTGTGCCAGTGCTCTGTCACCCTCAAAGTGAAGAATTTTCTTCTCATTTTGAGATGGAACTTTCTGTGTTCCAGTTTGTGCCCACTGCTCCTTCTCTTGTCACTAGGTACCAGTGAAGAGAGTCTGGTCCCATCCTCCTGACATCCACCCTCTAGACAGCATTGATCAGATCCCCTTTGGTCTTCTCCAGGCTAAAGAGATCCAAGTCTCTCAGCCTGTCCTCATAGCAGAGATGCTCCAGGCCCCTCATAATACTCATAGCCCTCTGATGGACTCTCTCCAGTAGTTTCCCATCTTTCTTGAACTGTGGAGCCCACAAATGACCGTAACATTCCAGATGTGATCTTCCCAGGGCAGAGCCCCAGGACACCATTGGCCTTCTTGGCCATGAGAGCAGACTGCTGGCCCATGGAGAGCTTGTTGTCCACCAGGACTCCCAGGTCTTTCTCTGCAGTGCGGCTTCCTGTCAGGTCAATCCCAATCCTGTTCTGGTGCCTGCAGTTATTCCTTCCTCAGTGCAGAACTCCACTTACTTTTGCTGAACTTAATTTCGTGCCTCTTTACCCAATTCTCTAGTCTTTCCAGGTCGCACTGAATGGCAGCACAGATTTCTGGAGTGTCAGCCATTCCTCCCAGTTTTGGATTGTCACAAAGTCTCTGTCCCCTCACCCTGGTCATTGATGAATATGTTAAATAAAACCAGATCCAAATACTGACCCCTGGGGCACACCACTGTCTACAGGCCTCCAATTAGTCTCTGCACTGTTTGTAACAACCCCCTAACATTGTGCCAGTTCTCAATCCACCTCACTTTCCACTCATTCAACCCACACTTCCTAAGATTGCTTGCGAAGATGTTACAGGAGACAGTGTCAAGTCTCACTGAAGATAGTCAACACCCACTGCTCTCCCCTCATTTACCTAGCCAGACATGCCATCACAGAGGGCTACTGGATTGGTCAAGCGTCATTTCCATTTGGTGAATTCATGCTGACCACTCTTGATAACCTTCTTTTACTCCTCATGCTTAGAGATGACTCCCAAAACAAGCTGTCCCATCACCTTTCCAGGGATGGAGGTGAGTCTGACTGGCCTGTAGTTTCCCATGTCCTCCTTCTTGCCCTTTTTGAAAACTGGAATGACACTGCATTTCCTCCAGTCCACAAGCACCTCTCCTGTCCTCCATGACCTCTCAAAGATGATGTAGAGTGGTTTAGCAATAACATCTGCTAGCTCCCTCAGCACTTGTGGGTGCATCCCATCAGGGACCATGGATTTGTGGATGTCAAGTTTGCATCCACAGTTCTGTAACCTGGCCCTCCTCAACCAGGGGAAGGCCTTCCTTTCTCCAGATGTTCTCTCCTACCTTCAGGGTCTGGGATTCCTTAGTAGTAAAAACTGAAGCAAAGGAAGCATTTTTTTAAACTGAATTTTCTATGTTTGCTAATTTACAGTTCACACAGAGGATATGAACCTAGCAGACTTTATAATGTTGAGCTGCTCACTGTTATTGATTATCCATCTATCAAACATTTCCATATTACTTCATAAATTATACAATTTTTTCAAGATCGGAATTATTCCATAGGTTTTAGGGCTTCTCAGACTTAAAGATGTTTAAAAAATAAAAGATTTGGTAAAACTTTTCTCATTACACAAATACATACATTTTTAGATTGTTTTCAAAATGAACATCCAGGATTATAAATTCAGGATTCATACTCAACGCACAATTCAATACTATACATTTTTGATAACTTCTTCTGAGTATGCACTAAATGTGCATTTCAAAATGCTTAAAAAGACTTTGTATAAATACTTTTCTATTTTAATATGTCTCAATTATTATTTTGTACAAAACTTTCAGCTCCAATTAGCCCTGAAATAGTTTCTGAAAATAGAAATAGAAGTTTCTGAAACAGAAATACAGATACCAGCTAATCAAAAAAAAAACAAAAAAAAAAAAACCAACACTAACCCATAAAACAAAGTTCTGTGATCAAATTTTATGACAGCTTATGCTGATGCTGGAAATCAGCTCCCAAAACCTGTAATTACTTATAACAAGCTGCAAATCGTTTGATCTGAAAACTCACTGGGTTATTGGTCAGCAAATACAATCATCTGAGGATGTGAAAATACCTAGGATCACATACAAAATACAGCATCTAATCAACACCAACTGACGAAAAGTTACAGAGCATCAACACGTTCTGAGGAAGGAGGAAAGTAAAGAAATACTTACTACTGGAAGAACAAGAGTCCCAAAGGAATCTGAATAAAAAAGAAGAAATATCATACTGTTAGAAATCTTATAGAAACTTAACAAAACATCAACATCGTCAGGTTAATTAGAAGAGCAGAGTTCTTCCCCCATTCCCACACTTCCCATAATATCCATTGGACAACTGAATTCCCGTGAGGCATCTATTCTGGAGATCAGGGCACATGACTGTCCAGACAATGCATATGCAATGGCTATAACCTGCTGGCTGGCATTGCACATGCTTATCGGCCAGTTGATTGCTGCCAAACACCATCTGGGCATGAAACTAAAAAATATACAACCTGGGGCAACTGCAGCACTACTCAGTATTGACATTCTGTGTTTGGACTTCATTCCATGTCTCATTCTCTTCACATATTCCTCCCAAGTCCTGTCAAGGCCACTGTTAGCCACCATTAGTTTATGGGATAAGCAGCTCATCTCCACGGACACATAAAGGAACGCAAAGGAAGGACAGGCATGTGGGGGAACCCTAGTAAGACCCAGAACCTGGCCCATCACACACCCACTGCCACAAGCCCAGAAGAACACCAGCAGGGGGGAACATCAACACACCCATCAGAGACCTGATATCCCCACCTGACTAAGCAACTCCCTAACAATCACTTAGAAGTCTGCTAAAAGAACCAGCCAGACCATAACAGACCACACAAACCAAAATGCATTGCTACACTTAAATAATGGTTTGAAGGAGCCAACAGTGTCCCAGCTGGGAGCTACAAGGAGGTATGGTTTGGCACTACTGTCCTTGAGAATAACTTCCCTTTTGGGTACCACTGCCCTAAGAACAAAGTGCCCCTCTGCTTCTACAAAGAAGGTGGATTCTGCAATTCCTTCACATGTAAAAGAAACCTAGGATATTTTGTATTAACCTGTGCAGTTTAGTAGGTGATGACTTTCTGTAGTCATTTTTATCAAGATTAACAAATTTTCAAGAAAGAATATAAGACTTTAACCTATATGCCATTAGAGAATGGCAAAATGCTTAAAAACTGCCTTAATCTTGCCCCTTCCCTCTTGTAGGAGCCTCCTACCTGGCGGTTTCACTGCTATGACAAAGCCAGCAGTGTGGCAGTACGTCCATGCCGAGTCATTCCCTGCATGACAGCCTAAAGCTGCTGATTCACTGGACATTGGCTCTCAGCCTCCTCTTCACCAGATACATCCACTCCACTCCTTCCTCCTTTACATGACTGATGCAATGTGTGTGATACCTTTTCATAGAATCACAGAATATTAGGAGCTGGAAGATAACTCGAGAGATCACTAAGTACAACACCCCTGCTTGAGCAGGATCATCTAGAGAAGATCACTTTTGCAGGACTGCAAAAGTGTGAACTCCAACTGCAGCAACATTCCTTCTCTGTTTGATGGGTGTTGATGTCCATGTTCCCCACATAAACATTCTTCTTTACATTCACACAGACTGAAACACCTATCTATTCATAGTCTATTCAATTCTCTCCTCCACCTACATTTTGATTTTCCGTTGATTCTGTAGCTCAGATAAAGGCTGGATTTCAGAATCAGTATTAGAATTAGGAGTTGGACTTGATGATCCTTATGGGTCCCTTCCAGCTCAGGATATTCTATGATTCTAGGATTTACCACCCTTAAGCAAAAGAGCACCCAGAATTAACCATCCTCACTGCATTACATCATCATGGCAATAAGTAACCAACATAGTAACCAACATATTAATGTATGTGGGTTAGTTATTGCTTTAACTATTTTAGATAATGTGGCCTCAAATATTTTAGATTAAATAAATCAATGTGCTGTTAAGCTCCTGCATATCATTACATCACAGAACCATTTATTTTAATTATGTAGAATAGAACAGAACAGAACCACAACAGAATACAGCTGGAGTATTTCAGTTGGAAGAGGCCTACAACAATCATCTAGTCCAAATTCCTAACCATTTCAGGGCTGATGAAAAGTTAAAGCAGGTTATTAAGGGCATTGTCCAAATGTCTCTCTTACTCATTTGTTTCATGGAATAACCAAAATAAAAATTAAATTAATTTATTTATGTCCTTCTTGATCCTGGACATGAAAGCATTCCAAGATAAAGCAATCTCCTGATTTTGAACCCAAATAAAAGTTAATTTTAGAAGTCAAGGATTATTTTCCTCTGACAGAGGCAAACGTAAGTCTCAGTGGACTGAACACAGGTTGTCCTGGCTGCTGCCAGAGTGCTAAAGGAAAAATCCCAGCCAGCATGTACCACCTATTCAAAGAATAACCTGGGTTAAACTAAATGACTCACATCCCACAAATGAAGTTTGTGGGTAGAAAACTCCAGTACTTCATTCTGGTATTCAAAACCTAATGGGGATGGGTGGCATCAGGCCCTAAGCAGCACATTTTTTTCCACATGTTTATGCTACTATTGAAGCCACATATTTTTTTTCCTATCATTGCTCTCTCCTCTTCACTGAAGGAGCAGCCCATGCAGTCACTGACTTTGAGCTACCTCTCCAGCCTTTGATGTTTTCCAGGCAGGAGTCTCAAGAAAAGCACACCTTCTTCTCTCAGCAGCCAATGGAGAGAGCATCCTGTCACACAGCACGGTGTCAGGGAGCCCCACACTTGGCCAAGTTTGCTTGGCACACGGGGCCACAGGACAACCACCAGCTACAGTAGAGGAGTTACATAGTCCTGCGGAGTGCTTCATTTGTAGACAATGTAAACCTCACTCAACTTGCTGATGTATTTATTCCCATCATCTACCCAAACATCTCCATGCCCAACCAACTGCACTGAGACACATTATTTTAGACATTATTTTAACTTATGTCTTCCTAACTCAGGAGAGGAGTTACTGTTAACTAGGAATAATTTTCTTTTAAGGTATTAGGACATTTAACTGGTAAAGCAGGCTGGATGTAGGGTAACTAGCAACAACAGAGATGGTACAAAGCTACCTCTTGACATTTCTCTATACTAAAAGCCTAACCCTTCTCTAGCTCTGTGAAATCAGGCTGTGCTAAAACTGGAGTTTGTATGACCACAGCCCATGACACTGTCACCGCAAGGAAAAAAAAAATTCACTGCTGATAATGACTTATTATCAAGGAGTAGGAACTTAGTTTTATTTACTACATGCATCTGAGTGGATACACACATGGCAAGTATTGCTACACAAGCTTTGATGTATCTAACACAGCTAATTATAGCAACAGCTATAGCAGTGACTTCAGTACACTGGGAGACACCAAGCACAAATCTGATATTCATACCACAGCCCACACCATAGGGTTTCTATTCCATGCCAATGCAAACACACTAGTACACAGCACTGCAAGGGCAGAGCACCAAAGGGGACTGCTGTACTGAAGGGGACTGCCACACATCGCCCTGCACAGCATCTAACAGCTTTCAAAGCAACCTTTCACATAACAGGGCAGGTTCTTGGCAGCTTTCTCATCAGAGCAGAGCCCATTTGCCTCCACCTACTTTGAGAGCTAGCATGCAAAAGACAGAAATCTTAAAATATACAAGGTTTCTTCCACGTTCCCAGGCCTAGGAGACCTAACATCACATCTGAGCCAGATACACCCACTATGCAGAGTGGGGAGCAGTTGGGGACGAGGGAGATTTAAATCCCCACCACTTCTCCTTTGTGCAATTCAGAAAGCATTTATCTTCTGAAGCGGTGTTAGTGAGCTATAGCCTCCCTTGGCTGCCTTGATAAAGCCCAGAGCACCATCTCATTCCCAGCCAATGAATACCACCAATGAGGCTCTGGGGCATGAGGTAATCTTCCAATTCATGTCACTATGTAATTATTTTGTTAGGAACTGCGCAGCCTGGGCAGAACCGAAACCATTTGGCATTGCAGAGAATTTCCCTGTCATGCAAGATTTTCCCATGTTCTCAAAGACCAAGCTGCTCAGCTACGCCCAGGGATGGCTCTGGATGTGTTCAAACAAGCGCCGTAAGCAAAATATTTGCTTTATGCCAATGCTTAATTGCTGACATTCACTACACTTTTCTGTCCACTTAATGAATTAACATTATATTTAACCGTATGTCAACCTCAGGCTTATAAGGAGTTAAGCACAGTCCAAGAGCTATCAAGCAGCATCGCTCTGCTGGAAACTCTGCTACCATGCAGCTAGACATTTTTACCCACCTGCAGTGTGCAACATTTCCACATGACATCAACTGAGTCTACTGTCCCCAGAAATGGCAACAGCTGTCACCCTCCTTCAGCACATCCCTGCAAGGGATCCCTTCAGTTATTAAATACAGCTCCCACCGATGACAGATACCTAACCCCAGGCAGTAGGTCTAGGAAGGAGCCCAGAACAGCTAGGCTACCTGCACCAAGCTTTGCAGACCACAAAATGCTTTCTCCTGACTCATCCCATTTGCTTTCCACAGCAGCAGACTAACCGGCTCAACTGGAATGGGCCACCGAGGGGAAGGGAAAGGGAAAGACCAGGCAAGAGCACAGGTCCCTGCTACCCCAAGGGATGAGTTAAAGCTAACTCCCAGCAGCAAGCAATGCCCCGGCTGCAGTGGGAGGCAGGAAAAAAAAATCAGTGGACTGTTCCAGAATTATCTTGAGGAAAGTTAAAAAACAACCACCAAAAAGATCCACAGAAGTCACATGATCCTTCAAGAAAAAAGAAAAAAACCCTTCCTCATCACTCGCAGAATCGTTTCTCTCACAGAATTCCTGAAGCTTGCACTGTATTCATTCAATAAATACTGCATTGAGGAAATCCATGGAAAAACTGTAGCAACAAATGCCACATTGTCCTGCCTCATCTTCCTCAGAGTCCTTGGCATTTAGGACAGCCCAGCAGAAGATGAACCAGAGTCAGTATGGTAGTTACATATCACCAGTACAGATGGCAGTGGGAATTTCAGAAATTTCAGTAATCTTTTTAATATACCTTGCCACCAAGCCATTTTTTAAGGTCTAATAGTCTTGTTAGCAGCAAAGCAAACAGGAAAAAACTCAAGAGAGCCAAATACATGCCTCTTTTTTTTTTTTTTTTTTTTTACTTATAGAGAACTGATGGAATGACAGCATCTTGAACTCTTCCCATTTCACAGGCCTGACCCAAACCCAGAAACCTATGCTACCCCTTCTTGAGCTGACACCCCCAGCACTAAGACTAGACAGAAATGTTTCAGTTTCCACTCCCCAAAAAAGACAGAGGTTCTAGAGAAAAAAAAAGGCTTGTATGGCTTGGCACAGAGAACTAGATCTTGTGCCAACATAAATCAGTACGGCAGCACTTCAGTCTCTAACTTACACGAACTGGGGTCCTGACTCTACGTTGTAGATCATGTGGCAGGTACCACTGCAAACAGACTTTCGCACTTAACTTTTTTACCTACATCCTCATCCCTTCTTAGTCCTGTGTGAGAATGGAAAAATAAAACTGGAATCACTGCAGACTGCTTTACTGAAGTGATGCTGTGTCTTCCTGCTGGCAGCTGTGCTTACGTATCTGTGCTTAGGAAATGTTTACAGAAAAACATTTTCTTTGCAGTGGTAAATGGATTTTTTTCTACTGTAGAGTCTATTTCAAAAACTCACATCAGAGAATTAAAAAATACTGTTCTTCAATGTCCTTTCAGATTTTTCTTCCAAAATATTTATTTTTGGGTGTTAAAAAAGGAGGAAGCATAAACGCCAAGACCTAAACTGCCCAAGGTGAGAAACAGATTTTTTTTCATAAGAGAAGGCCTGCAAATCTGTCAAGTTCACAAAATCTTTAAATGTGTTATATGCCTCAATTATTACCTACAATTAGCGCTGACTTGTTATGCAAGTAGCCCAAACTATACAGTGCAAGTCACTGCTGTCAAGTTATGGTTAAATTTGGGGCAGATGATAGAAGGAGGGGCAACACAGCACTCAAACGTGTGTGGTAGGGATGGCTGGTGGACATGAGTATACAGGCTGACAGCCAAAGCTAAATGAAACCTACAGGCCTGTAGCAAAGGGGTATATAATTGTTCCACAAAGCCTACTAAGCCATTCATTCCTGCCTGCCAGCACAACACACTCCTCTCCACAGCCATACATTACCTTACTCCCTGTTTCCACTGCCCCTTATCCTTTCCTTCTGAAATTATAAAAGTAGAGAGAGAGGGAGGGAGGGTAGCAGCATTGTTCATGGAGAAGGGCATAAAGGGACAGAAGGAACAATCTGAACTGGACCAGAAATCATTACTTCAGAGTCCAGTCAAGAGACATGGCCTTAGAGGACAGGAGGAAGGCAACATGCACAGGCATTTTTGCAATTAAAGCCACATTTTACCAAACTCTGCAGGTGCCAGCAAGTTCTAGCTTCAGTCTTTAATGCATAGTGTAGGGTTATTTTCCTGACAGACAGGACAATTCATGACAAAAATATCTTCTCCAGTTAAACCCAAAAGTTTTCCCCAATTTGCTTTTACTCTACAATCATAAAAGTGGTGGAAAACCAACCATAAAACCACAACTAGCAGCAGTCATTGCCAGGACAGACAGGTACGGATTTACCCGAAGGTACATACCTCTCCTCTGCTCTCTCACCATAGCATTCCCTATGCTTCTCTACTTCACATGGCAGAGGAATCATGGTGCCTCCTTGCTTGTCTCTGTTACCAGAGAGTAACAGTGCTGTCTCACCAGCACTACCCGATCCAACCCTGAGGAAAACCACCATCTCCCACCCCCTACAACAGACAGACACTGCCGATGCTGAGAGACCCTTCCCTTGCTCTGCTGTATCCATGATCCTTTCCACAAGCAGGCACCATCTTTCCTGTAGACTGGGCCTCTTTCTACGCTTTCTTTTTAGACTTAGGTTGTAATTCAGATGTTTAATTCTCCACTTAGTCTTCTAAAGTAAGACAACCAATTCTATGGATTATGCTATTATTTCCACTTTCACCTATGTGGTCAGAGAGCAGCCAGTTGCAAGAACACAGTACTTAGAATGTGCCGTGGTTATCCGAGACGCTGCGTGCTGTGTAGGAAAACAAAATGCCTTCATATTTCTAAAACAAAATCATCTCTTTAATCAGAGACCTTCTGACAAGCTATCCAACAGCTACTATCCCAGGCACTTAAACACAAGTACAGGCTCTTTTCACCTCCTACGCGAGAACAGCCTCAAGGAATCATACATAGCTTTTTTGTCACACACATGACATTATCACTGCCTACCATATATAAACAGCTATATTCCCACAAATTATAAATTTACAGCTGTTAGCAAGACCAATTGCAAATGCTACAGAGAACACTTTCTTGACGTCAGATCCAGTCTATGTACTATGCAGACAATTCAGCATAATCTCAGATTTAAGCCTTTTACACAACTAAATAGGAAATTCATTTAATTAACTTAGATTTCCCTTGGTGACTATACACAAACACAAAAAACTCACAGACATCTGCACATCCTGCTTTCAAGGCACTGTTGGCCATCATTATTATCCCTTCTGATGCCCATGAAATAAACACAGACAAAGCAACTATTACTGCAATTTAAAGCAGCTGCAGTTTTCATTCCAACTTAAACTAGGACAAAATGTGTCTAAGCCTGTCTATGCCAAAGATTTGGCAGTTATTAATACCACCCTCATTGCTTCAATTGCTTCAACTGAAGAGCAAAAAAAAGTTCCAAACTCATGTCACCTCTCAAGTGCAAATGTCACCTCTCACCTGCAAATATAATACTAAGGAACTACTTGTTTCCTCTTGGAGCAAAAAAAGAAAGTTCGTTTTTATATTGATTTTCCTACGATTTCTGGAATGCATTCAGAATTTGTGATAACAAAGCCATACAACTTTTCATATATGTAAATCATTTTGTGATTTCAGAAAACATTACCAGAAACTTCCTTCATTGGTATAAAAAGGAGATTTAAATCCCTAACTATAGAAAATAAGCACCTGGACTGCAAAGCCACACCTCCAGGAAGCTGCAGAAGAGGTCTGTCGCTTTGGCCACCTTTTTTACACCCATACTTATTTGGACTCCAGTGAATCTAAGTGAACCAGCATCATCTCTTGGCATGTACTGTTCAGCCTCTGCAGATAGGATCTCAACTCCACTTTCACAAACAGGTAGTCAGGGAAAGCAGAGCATGGGAACCAGAAACGTTGGCAGTGCAGATAGTCCAAAAGAGTCTCATGAGAAGTCACCTGTGTATGACTGAAGGTCCATGAATTTCCCAACAGTTTATGCCATGGCAGGAAGTACAATAACCCTCAACACTTTTAACTTGTATCTCTTTGATTAGACACCAGTAAGGACATCTCCAGACACATCTCCAGACCAATCTGGAGATCTACTTTTCATTCCTACCTCTTTCTTTCTAAACTTGCTTTTTATAAAGCCATAGAATCACAGACTGGTTTGGGTTGGAACGGACCTCAAGGACCATCTAGTTACAATCCCCCTGCCATGGGCAGGGACACCCTCCACTAGACCAGGGTACCCATCCAACCTGGCCTCCCTTCCAGGAAGGGGTAATACACAGCTTCTCTGGGCAACCTGTTCCAGTGCCTCACCACCACCACAGGAAATAATTTCTTCTGAATATCTAATCCAAATTTACCCTCCCTCACCTTAAAGCCATTACCCCTTGTCCTACCACTACTTGCCCTTGTAAACAGTCCCTTTCCAGCTTTCCTGTCAGCCCCATTAGGTACTGGAAGGCTGCTTATGCACCTGAAGGGTAATGACAAGGTGCATAACACACTTCTCACTCTTCAGCCCAATTCTTCCCATCTCTCCTCAAATGCTTTCCAGAATGCAGAAAAGACTGCCAGAGTCAAACCAGAAGTCTGTTTAGTCCAAAGTACCATTTCTAGCGATGGTCAAGGACAGACACCTGAACAGCTTAAAAACAGAGTAAGTACAAACTGACCCCTGGGTACTCTTCCCAGCCTATGCAACCTGAGGGTTGGGGCTTGAAAAACCAAAATCAGTGTCTTTATATTGGACCAACTCTTGATGGACTTTTTTTCCCATGAATGTGTGCAATCGTGTTTTCCATACACAACATCTGAGACATGAAGTTCCACAATTCGTTTCCATCCTATGTGATGGCCCACCTTCTCCTTCTGTCTGGTTTAACCTTGTCTCCTGAGAGATCTCCAATCTTTCCCTCTGGAATTTCTCCAGTTGATTCACAGCCTCCAGAGGAGTGCACCAAATAAGACACAACATTCCCTAGGCCAGCTCATTATAGATGTAAGGACAAGAGTACTTTGTCATAGCTTAGAGAAAATACTTTGGTGCATACATCTGAGTACAGCATTTGCCCTCTTTTTTAAGGATGACAGTACTACCTACAAGCTTTCACCTTTCGGTACCTTTAAACCATCACCCACCCCACACTCAACCCTTTTTTTCTCTGGGACTGCTGCTTCACCTTGTTCCCCATCCAGCACATTTCTTTATTCCCCAACAGCAGCACAACCATGCAGCTGCCCTAGTGAATCACACTCCAGTTTCCCCCCTAACCATTTCCCACATTGCCAAAATGACTTAATTCCTAATCCTTCCTCCCAGCATCCTCACCACCCCTTTACTAATGTAATAAACACTCTCCTGTTTTCAGTGTCAGTCATACTGGACAATAGCATTTCAGGGTAACCCTGAAACCCTGAGGTTTTATTTCCAGTTTGGGAGTGAACCACATAGACCTACTTTATGAATTTTATTTTCCATCCAGCCACAAACAAATTTAATAGGAGTTCCATCCTGTCCTCAATTCCCTAGCTGATTTGCCTGAGTGCCACACCAGACTATCAAAAGCCTTATTAAATTCAAAATGTAAGAATATCCAGCTTCTTCTCCACTTACAACCCCTGTCAGTCCATGGTACAACACATTTCATTTGAAGGTTTTCAACCTACCAGAATCTCTCCATTCATGCTCTCACAACTTCATTAGAGGTTTTAAAATTATTTTAATCAACTCTCTAAATAAACTACAGGCAATTTTCCTAAACAGCTACTTTACCAAAGTACTCTTTAACATGCTCTTCCTCTTTTGTTCCCTTAATTCTTAACCCTTTTTGATGGCAGTTATTTAAGAATTAATTAAGACTGAACACTTACTGCCTGTCAGCATTACTAACGCCTCTCTCATCAGAATGACCACCAAGCCACATCCTTTGCTAACTTTCTTGCTACCAATATATTTAAAAATCCTGCCTTATCCTTCACATTCTTTCCTACTCATGGTTCGACCTTTCCAGTTTTGTCCTTTCTTACCCA
Organism: Heliornis fulica; assembly: GCA_013399135.1. NCBI lineage: Eukaryota > Metazoa > Chordata > Aves > Gruiformes > Heliornithidae > Heliornis > Heliornis fulica. The sequence continues at coordinate 320,308 of VXBZ01003023.1, forward strand.
CGCTACTCCTTTAAGTTCAACCCTTGTGATCTGATCCTGTTTTCAGTTTATACACTGTTTTCCTTTTTTCTGTTGTTTTTTGGCCAGTAATAAAATCATGTTTAGTTACTTTAGTTCTTACCCTTCTGCTTTGTTTGGGTAATGTATACTTATCCCTGAAATACGAATCTCTCAAGAGCTTTCTTCCTTTGCTTCTCTTCCTTCTTATTTCTGATAGCATCAAACTTAATTGAGATTAGCATCTCGATTCCTGTTATATATTGGCATCACTTTTCTTCCCTCCCCCCCCACCCCCAAATTCCCAGCCTTTACTTTGTTTTCCTCTATCATCCTCTCCCTAAAAGCTGTAAAGCCCTTCCAGTTCACAGCAGCAACAGGGAACCCCACTCTGGCATGGAATATTCCCTCTTCTCTAAGAGCTGCCCCACTGCTACCACTTCTGTATTTGTGAATTAATTACTCCACCCATCTCAAGAAACATAGAAACAGCCTGTAGCACTCGATACACCACACTTTCTTTGGCTGGGTATGGTGACTAGAGCAACCTCGCATACGAGCACGCAAGCCTTCTGCCACAGAAAGACTTCTCCTGAAATCTCAAACAGCATCCAATCAGTAAGATAATGCTCAAGAACTAGATGATAGATGAGACTGATGCTTCCATTTTTCTGCAAACTACTTAATGGGCCTGTTAGCAGGATGGATTCAACAAACAGGCACAGAAACCTGTTTGGTTTTTTCTTGTATGTACTCCAGCTGTACAAAAGCTCTGAAGAGAGCAACCTCTTCTCTACTAGCTGCCCTGTCTCTGGATCCAGACCCAACACCTCCTTCCTCAAAACTTTTCCTTCATTCTGATTTTGCGCAGGTTATCTGTATGAGCTAAGTGACAACGTTGTTTCTTTCATGAGTCACAGTATGTTTGGAGGTGGAGGTTACTGATGCAAAATCATGGGACTCCTTCTCTCTCACTGTTTGGTTTTCTGGCATTGATGCAGAATTAGGCAGAAAGGAGCTTACTGCTACACTGCCAGCAAAACCCTTTACCAAAGAGATTTTCATAATAGATTTCATGGTCAGTGATGAGTCAGTCATTATATTCTGAAATAAGGTACTCAAGGTTAGCAAAAGGGACTGGCATACTTAGGCCATTAATTCCATTTATCTGTTACTTTACAACTTACTATTCCTAGTGTTTTCACTGTTTCACATACTAACCCGGTCAGAACCATACTACTAAGTATGCAAAACATGCCTTCTAGTAAAAGCAGTTTTTCCACTGTCTATATGGATGATCACTACATGTCTGAGCCTGACAGATATTCTTACAAACTGTCATGTTTCATAATTCCTAGTAGATTCACCACACTCCATCTCAGAAGCCTTTGTCAACAAGTACTTTTACTCCTCTCTAGAAATACAGAAAAGCAGTGCAATATAAGTAATGCATACAAATAATTTATAGGGAACCAAAACTACACATGCTATTGTAAACCAGATTCTTCAGTACTTAAACTAGTTGTCACCCACCATGCCTTAAATACATTAAGTTGCACCTTCAATCCAAGAAGGTCTAACTAAATCTTACCCTTTAAAATTAAAAACATTCACAGAGTTGGTTAATGATGAAAGCTTTCCTTAAAAGCTTTTGTTACACGTGAAAGCTTTTCTTAAAACTAATTTGTTTTTTTTTCAAATTCCATGCTACTTTCTCTTTCCAAATCATTCTAGTAGCAGCAAGGAAGATAAGACTTTTCAGAAGCTCTTGCAATTGAGGTATAAGGTTTCTCATACACCAACACACACCAAGCCCTGTAAGACAAGACTACTTGCCAATTCAAAGTACGTCTTGATTGATCAATGACTGGATAAATATGCATGGCAAGATTCACTCTTCACTGTAATCACTGAAAACCAAGCCATTCACACATAAAATTTAACTGCCTGTCTGTTATTCCCATCTTTTTGTTGTTGTTGTTGTTTACCCAGAAAACCCAACAGCTCAAATTGCACATAAGCAAGCCGTTGTTACCTTCTGCGGTCATTTCCAATCAGGGTGAGAATCTTTCTGATACTGCATCTCTACAGAAAAATGTGTCAAGGTTTGATACGGTGCACAGAAGCAGTTTTAGTTAGTGCTTCATGTTTTTCTGGAGTCCACTGCAGAGAATGGAAACTTACTCTCTCCTGGTGACGCACTGACTTCTTTTTTCAATTGTGCCTGTCACACGTTTACCTGTAGCAGCAACATCCTGCTTGCACACATACAGTTGGTCTGTTTTCACTACATTTAATCTAATTAGCTTAAGTTCCGTACCAAAACATTGGTGTTAAACAATCTCCCTTGCTACAGAAAATTTGGATTCTGGAATACTGAACCAAGCTCTAAATATCTGCACTGCTTTAAAGGCATGTGCATGTACGCCTTCTCCCCCACTCCAGAGAATCCAAACTAGCCACTTATTAATAAATATATTTATTTTCCCTTTGTTATATGAAAGACACGATAAAGATGTGACCCATCCTCCACTGCTAAAGTCTTTCTCCAATGGAAAATTTCCCAAGAACCACTAAGATATCGAAACTCCACTTCTACTAACAGCAGAACTGCCAATGTTTCATCAACCATCAGAGGTCAAGCACTCTATTTCCTAAATAAAGCAAGAGTTGTATTATATAAAGAAACAATAACTGTGCCTCTAATTCAAGAAGAACCATTTACACAGATAACTCAGAAATTTATAACAGTTCATGTACCATACTGAGCTGCTGCTGGAGCACCAATGCACATCCGTAACTTTAAGCAATTGCAGATGCACTTTGCCAGACAGGTATGTAACCGCTCTTACGCTTAGCTACTTGGCTGAACTCAGCCTGTGAGATTAAACAGAACTAATTAAAAAACCTGTCCTCAGCCTGTCCTCTGAATCCAACTCCCCACACTGTGCCCATCTCAGTTCTATCAGCACAAATGTTTGCACACTGAACAAGGGAACCTGTTTGCCCGAAAAAATAGTCAACAAAATCAGAACTTTGTTTTTCAGTAGGATCATTTTCTCAAAGCAGTTAATCCCCTGGTTTTACTGTCACCATGCAAGGAAAAATACAGAGCATATTTGAGCCAGCTTAGGCAACAGTGCCACAGAATCTGCAGCCTAACCAAGGCAGGGAATATCAGTTCCAGCTTTCTGGATATTCAGCAACCAACAACTTCAGCTACCCCTTTCCTCCCATAATACTTATTTTGCATAGACATGTGAATATAAAAGCCATCAAACTCACGTGCACCACAGGAACAGTGATACCACTGTATTTGCCTCTCTGTGTGACCTAATGGGCCCAAGTGACAGATAAAGCAACATTTTCTGGGCACTAACATGTGCAGCAATTATGTCATTTAAAGAAGATTTTGTGTGCCTGCAGACAGGTTTAATTTTTTTTCTGTCAACTGCAACAGTTGACCTAATAAACACCAGCCTCCCACCCCGTCTTCCTTCACTCACATTTTCAGACTAACACAGCTACAACAAAATTACAACCTGTTTTATCTTCAAGTTGTTCTGTTCTTTAGTTATACTTAAAGCTTTCATTTAAAATGTAAAGCTTTGGAATTTTATTCTGTCAAACCGCTTTCTCTCTCAGTAACTCTATTCACAATTGATCCACTCCTGTAGCACCTTCAGATACACGCCTTCAACACTACATCCTCTGTTCCAGGGCAGTTCCCTTGCGCCTGGCCCACAACAGTTTTGCTTACTTATCTGTTTGCGGAGAACAAATGACTACTAAACTACGTAACTTGACTTTAAAGAATGGATGGTCACAAAGTAAATTTTAATAGTTTTCCAAGAAATTGCACGCTCAGCAACATTTTCCCCTTTATTCCATTTATCAAGTTAAAAAATATGAGAAATTCAAATCTGTATTTGAAAGACAGGGAAAAGATTAAAATTTAACAATAACTCCATGTACTTTTATAGTGGGGGGCACTATTTATAGTGCCCCATACTCAGAGCAGTTTGAAAGCTGGAATATCCAGAGAAAGTAGTTTCCTTCTCGTAAGGGCAAATATCAGGCAGGATATCTCTCTGTTTCTATTCCCAGCTGGCTTTTATGAAAGAGCAGTGCCCAGGATACCTCAGTTCTCCAACTATGCAGAACTGCCACCAAGCCCTCTACTGCTGCCCAGGGGGCATACATTTAACCAGCCTACTGCAAGGTTTACTTATCTTCGGTCCCAACCTGTCCCACAACCAAGTTATCCTCAAAAATTCCTGTTTCTGCAAACGCACAGAGCTTCCAAGTGCCTGACACCATCACCTTCACTTTCCTACTGTCCTCGGGTCACCCCTTTCTTAGGGCATGTGAAGCTGACAGCTCCAGATGCTTTATCACCCTGTTTGTTCCACCTTTACCATCATCCCACTTCCTTTCACCTTGTACCTTAACAAGACTACCAGTGAGCACCTCTTCCTCAGTGGCCGCACATCACTGACCAGAATGCTCTGTGGCTCCTCAGAAACCCCACATCCATCACGCTTTGCTGCTATCTCATTATTTGCAGAGTTTAGTGAGTTAGGGCACCCTTGCCACGACTCACTATCCAGCTCAATCGCTCGCCTACACACAGAGCCAGTGAAGTACAAGATTATTTTCTTACAAGTAACCCTTACTTGGTAAAATAAAGCTCCTACTTCAGTACCGTTGAGAAACCGTGATATTTTGGGAGCAACAAAACATCTGTGGCACAAAGCAAATCTTAACTCCTTCCAGGCCGAGCCCATTCTCTTACCTTTCTCAAAGACCATCTCCCTGCTCGAGATGGTCTCGTTATCTCTGATCACTTCGCCCCTTACAGTGACCTGTGCTGGGCTGTCCGGCAGCAGCGCTACCCCAACAGTCACGTTTGCTCCAGGCCTGATGTTCCACGGAACTGCCACCAGGAACGTCGGTCTGGAAAATCCAAACGGGCAGAGGGAGAAAGGGAAGGGAGTGAAATACAACACACCCCCAGCCCCCCCTGCC
>VXBZ01003023.1:325627-387017 GCA_013399135.1 Heliornis fulica
GGGTGGGGGGGTGGAGGGGCAGCCGGGTCGGGGCGTGCGTCCGTGGCACATCTATAGCCGCGGGTGTGTCTCCGCTCCCCGCAGCCCTCGCACCTCGTGTCCTCGGGCAGATGCAGCTGCGGAGCGGGTGGGACAACGCAACGTCCCACAAAATGAACGCCCAGAGTGTTTCCAGCCTGTAGCACCGAGCTGGGTGGCAGTCCGCTGGCGGGAACTGCCTCCTCATCACCGCAAAGACTCGAGAGTCGGAGAGCCCTCGAGGAGCGCTGGCATCGGGCTCGGGTTCGGGGGCAAGTCGGGAACAGTGCTGGGTCTGAACCGGGAGAACGATGGTGGCAGAAATTCAAGGAGCCTTGTAGCTACTTAAACGTGAACCGATTGGTAATGTCGCTCTGGCTGGACAGTCTCTGTGCCCAGTAAAGTGAGGTGGTGTCTGCTTATGCATCTTAACCGGCTTTCTGAGTCTAAAAAGCGTGCTGAAGGAGCTTGTGTGAGTCTGCGCCCACAGCATGTTCACTGGAACTGTGCAGACTTGACATGTCTAATGATGTTCTGATTCATCTCAATTCTTTCATTCCTGCACATGTCTAATACATTTAGAAATGCCACCCAGTTCTCAAAGTCTTGTCTCTTCAGAAGTGCTGGGCTGGCATCCTCTGCCTTGTGTTACACAGACAAATTACATAGTTACAGCTCTGAACTTTGAAGCATTTTTCTTATGAAAATCAGGCATGAACAGTACATTTATGGGAACATTGAGCTCTAACACTATCCCCAGGCAGTCATGGAGTCTTTTCACACTGTTGTAGCTTAATCCCAGCCAGCAACTAAGAACTACGCAACTGCAAGCACAACACAACTACTCGGTCACTCCCCCACAGTGGGATGAGGGAGAGAAATCAGAAAATTGAGAAAACTCATGGGTTGAGGTAAAGACAATTTCATAGGTAAAGAAAAGCTGTGCACACAGACAGTGCAAACCAGAGAGTTCATTCCCCACTTGCCATGGACAGGCAAGTGTTCAGCCATCCCCAGGAAAGCAGGGCTCCATCATGAGAAAACAAATGCCATCACTCTGAACATGTGTCATCCTCCCCTTCTTCCCCCAGCTTGATGTCATGCGCTATGGAATGTCCCTTTGGTCAGTTGGGGTCAGCTGTCCTGGCTGTGTCCCCTCCAAACTCTTTGTGCACCGCAGGCTCCTCACTGCTGTCGTGGGGTAAGAAGCAGAAAAGACCTTGGCTCTGTATGAGTACCGTTTAGCACTGACTAATGCATCTCTGTGTGTGTTATCATCACTGTTTCCAGCACAAATCCAAAACACAGCTTCATACCACCCATACCAGCCACTGTGAAGAAAATTAACTCTGTCTCAGTCAAAACCAGGACAAAAAAAATATCTTTTAGATTTGCTTTTGTAAGTTTTCAAACCTCTGGTGATTCTTTTTGGAGGACCAGTCTTGTGACAGGAAGGAGGGTGCCACATCTGTAGACTAGGGAAGGAATCACACTGATGCCTGGAAGATCAGTCTTGGCAGCTCCTCTCCTACAAAAGGTGCATGAGGGAAAGTTTGGGAGATGTTTGCACCCTTTTTTTTACATCCTTAACTTAGTTTTACATCCTTAACTCATTGATTGTGAGAAACAGGCAGGGAAGATGAACAGTCACTGCCACTCATTTTCTTGGAGATGGTGGGGAAAAAGTATTTTACAAGTAATAAATTTTATATTTACAAGCAGTGCTGCATCCCAAGCACCTGAGCAGCCTTGGGTGGTAAAGCTACTCATAGTGCACATTTTTCCAGTCTCTGGCACTGAGCCCAACTGGCACACCATCATACCTGTCAACACAAGTCACCTCTCTTTGTCTCCAAAACAAGGTGGCCACATCCAAACTTAGTATTGGGTATGGTCCATACTAACCCCCAAACTACACCACTTAACTGTTCTAGAAAGCACTTGCTAACCAGGGCAAAAACATGCAAAGGTCAACTTGAGGGTAAAGACAATCAACTTCCAGTCCCAAGAACATTTGCTGGCACCGTTTAATTCATTAGCTACATTCATTAATTAATGTAGCCCAAAAGTCCATTTGTGAAAGTGCTTGCAAATGTCACAGATTTTGCTTAGTTGTGAAACAGTATTGTACACTCCCTTCTTCCCTTTTTTTTTTCCTAATGGCTTGTTATTGAAAAATACATTTGGATATGTATTTGATCTCTTCTACTACAAAAATACCAATAAAGGAATTCTACAGCAGGAAGTAGGAGAAGAAATGGATTACTAAGATCACAATTTCATCTGTCCTGGATAGATTTATCACTGATAGGAAATGGATAAACAGAAAGAAGTGTTAGATCCCATTCCACAACAACCTGCAAGTACCATTTCTTACAGATATCCATGTACTCAGAGGCAGGTCAAATTAATAGAGGACCACCCTACTACTTGGAGATCTTCAAAGCCCCGAATCCTCTGAACATACCCCTTTCATTCCTTTCCTAATTCTACGTGAAGTTTCCTCTGCTGAATTTAGGCAATCCTCTGATTCCCTCTGCCTTTTCATCATTTCATTTCCAATTTTCCATTTCATTGCACTGAAGGTACAAGTAGAGGGTTTTCATGGTTAGATATACCATTTAGGAATCAAATGTAGTACATAAGCATTCAGTAAGTTGGCAGAAAACTTAAACACATAATAGCCCACTTCAGGCGTAATTTTAAGAGTCACCTCTTACCAGCATCTAAAAAAGTGCTCTGCCACTGCTAATTTTCATTGTAACACAAGTTGCGATTTCCCTGAAACACTACTTGTACTCCTACATAGTCTTTCTTTGGTGCACACAGGAAGCACTTACACTGTGTGAGGGTTCCCGTGGGAAAGCCACCCCTAAGAGCTCCCTCTCCCATTCTCCAGCATGCAGCCTTCCCAGCCCTACTCTGCAGCCTATGCTATACAGCTCTTTCTGGAGAGAAGTTTGCTTCCAACACAGCTCATTTGGGTGATCCCATTTGCAACACAGCCTCACAAGTGGCTATCAGCACACACACTGTCAATAAGAGACTGCAGACTGTGAGCAGATATAAGGTGAAAGCAGGAAATTTCAAGACAGCTTCAGCCCTACAGCCAGTGTTTGCTTTAACTACACCTAGTATCGCAAGACTTCTCTGCACATTCCTCTGCACAGACAATGTCACTCAGAAAAAAATGAAAAATAAGCATACTTTCAGAGAATTGGACTGCGCTCATTCACACTCCCTAAGTGTTAAACTATTTGTTTTGTTGGACTCTGTCAGGTAAGCATATTTTATCACACAACCTTCCCGAATACAGGACTGTTGCATTCCCCTGTGCTCTGTTCATCTGCTCAATTCCATTTACAGTTATCTACACTAGGGTTTTGTTATGCAGTTACACGTCACTGTTTAGTTTGATCTAGGTCACACTGGTAACTGAAAACAAAACCAAGCAGCGCTTCAGTTTGTGCTGAATTGTTCAAATTTAAATTTAGGGGCACCTAGATTTGAAAAGCTTTTGTATACATACCAGCTTCTGTTATAGAGCACAGAACATCCTCAGCTAAAAAAATACCTGTCCACTCAGAAGAGACCTATTAAACTGCTAGGAGATCTGTGTTTAGCTAAACAAAAAACCTTAGCTGAGCTACACGTGATTATGAAGATCATAGAAACAACCATTTGGCAGTGTCTGAGGCCTAAGTAGATTTTAAATGCCTTGGTCTGACAAACACCTGAAAGACTAATTTGTGCACAAAACTGGAAGCAAGAAACTGCACAGAAACTTACTGAGATCACTATGTGAGGGAGATTTGTTTTGGACCTGACTTCTGCATATTAGGAATAATTTTGAAAGGATATAACCTAGCATGAAAGGATTTAATAATCTTCATGTGCTCCAAGCCAGTCGAGTGGATACTCTGGAGACACAATCTGGGAGGTAAACCAGTTTGTCATTCTGTTTGGCATGCTAACCGGGGAAGTTGGCTGAAACCATCCTTCTCTTCAGTTTTCACATTTTGGAGTTAGTTTAAGCATTACCAGACTCAAGTTTTACACCCATCTGTAATATGTCACCATATAAAAAATTTCACTTTTACCACTTTCACTGCTGCTCAGGAACCTAATTTTACTAATTTTCTACTTCATAGTCCAACAGAACCTGTAAAGGCTGCAAAAGTCATCTACAGCACTGGCTGCAGTCTCAGGCAGCTAACAGCTATTGTCTGTTCCTATACTACTTAGTTTAAGTCTAGCCCAAATATATCAGTACCAGCTGAAGTCACACCTTTGATTTACAGCCTAGGAAGACTCTAAGTAAAAATGTGTTTAAGCAAAGACAAAGAGACGGAATGGTTCCTTAAGGAGCCCGAAAAGCAACTTCTGCCTCGGTAAATAAGAAGAATCACAGCACCTGGTAAGTTCTACTAATTGTATGAAGATAAAATAAACAACAAGGACAGCTTTTCTCTAGTATCACATGTGAAAAATAATACTGTTTGGTAAATGTAAAAAACTAATCTCTGCAGTATTTAAAATACCAGGGAAAATCTCAACAAAAATCATGACAGAAAGTGCTTGGATGGTCAATGCCCTACCCTGCTTTTATCATTAGTGATCTTGGCTGGTCAGTCAGTCAGCTGGATTCATCAGACATTCAACTAGATTGTGGCACAAACAATGCGTGTTTCCATGAAATGAAGCAAATTCAGGGAAATCTGAAGAGTTATGTTATGTGGAAACTTGAACTAGAAGATCACTATAGTCTCTTTCAGCACAGTATTCTGTCTTTTCAAAAGCTTAGCCGGTCGCCTTATGCATCACTGAACTCAAGGCCTGCAACAAAGCCTCTTTAGGGGATGGATAAATCTTTTAATTAATCTTAGTAGGTTTTGGATGAGGTCCTGGTACATACTATGATTCAGCAGCTCATGGAACTAGAAAGGAAGCAAAAGTCTCTTCTATCACCCATAGTGAGTGGACAAGAAATATAGTAAATACTAAAAATAGGTGAGTGAAAGATCATTCTGTGGTAGAAGGAGGGTGCATTCTTTGATTGATGTAAGCCTGAAGAATTTACATTTGCTGGGAAAGTAATAACAGAACAGAACATATAAAGCTCTCCTGGAAGTGCTCAGTAATAACACTTCTGGTGCTGGTTCTTATGATTTGGAATGTGTCAAAACATTTTACACTATGCTGACAAAGGGTGTGCCATGCACAGCAAGTTGCCCTGAGCTATCAGGGTGGGGTTTTATGAAATCTGGTCTGCATTGCAATTAAGATCTTTTTCCCAGTACCTGAAGACATGTCTCCTGATAAATAATGTTATTGCAAATTTACTTCCAGCTGAACTGTTACTCCAGGCATAGCGGGAAGGAATCATCTGGTCAAATGTAGACTCTGCAATTGTCTACAACTAGTTATTTACATTCACTGGATAAACAATGGAGCGAAGAAGGCACTTTTCAGACCAGGTTTATATGACTCATTAAGATACAAATGTTTAAATGAACAGACATGAAAAAGTCACCTTATAAATTAATCGAGTTAATCCCATCCTTAAAAGTACCAATTTCTATTAAATGTATAAACAGGGAATCTAGACAAGTAGTTGAAATACATCTTGTTATCTCCAGAGCATGTCTGTATCTCAAGTGTTTTCACTGGGTATTCAACAAATCAAACCTACGGAGGCACTTGGGAGGGCAAGGTGGGCAGGGAGGAGGAGGAGGTTCACCTGCCTCACCCAGTGCGGACTCGCCTCTATTTACCCTCTCCTTTTGAGAGGAGGGTATCCTCCTCCTCTGCCTGGCAGGGGAAGGAGACAAAGCCCCCTCCACCTTCAGCTTTGAGTGCTGGTTGTTCCTGCTTCTCTTTCCGGGAGGACGGAGCTTGGGCCTTTTTTATTGCAAGTAGAAAGTTATGCCTGAATCTTAATTTAGCATTTTTCTCTGACTGTAAAATGTTCAATCACGCAGTAGGGGCATGTTAAAACATGTACAAATGTGCCAGTTTTATGCAGGTGAGACAGGTTTAAAACTTTTACAAATGATGACAAGTTGTCCTCAAAAATCTGCTTTCCTATGGCAGTAACTTTTACAAGTGTATGTGATGAAATTCCATTTGCCAAGATTAATTAATCATTTCATCTTACCGCCCTTATTCCCTTTACTCTCTGTGGCATTTCAAAAGGTCAGTGCACTCCCTCCTCATTGAAAATACTGCTGAAATGCCAAGAAAAACCCATTTTTATGAAGCAATTCAGTGTGCATTAACACTATCTCATTTTAAAGACAGAGAGAATTCTCCGAGGCTTCAATTATCTTAAACTATAGCATATAATTAAACTGTAAATGTAAATTACACCCTTTACAAAAGGAATTTCTAAAACTAGTGTTTCCATAGTGTCATAGAGTCGTATATCACAGCATTCTGGAGTATATGCATTCATACATGTGACTTCACTTTTAATTAAGTACATAAAACATGGCAGATTTTGCAATGAATGTGTGTTTTTCTGTAACAGCTATTTACGACGTTCAACTGCCCATAAAAAGGGGGATGTTAGTACAGCAGTCTGTTTTACAGTATCCCTGTAGGCAGAGGCAGCTTCCTTTCAAAAGCAAACTGACCTGAAAACAATTCATAATGTAGACAAATCTTATTTTCCACATTTTATACAGAAGTCAGCCAAGTGTGGAGACAATGCCCTAAAGCAACAGACTAGACATGCATATTTTAACTCATCAGAGTGAAAAGACAGAGAGAAAAGCTCTTCCGTGACACCTTCAAAGGAAGAAAATAGCAGGTGCTGATCCCTGGGAGAAAAGTCTAAAAAGAATGGGAGAAAAGTGTGAAAAGAACTAATGGTCAGGTATTGAAGCCAATCAAATGCAAATTAGGAGTGAGACACACACTATCAACAGAGATCATCTTCCTGAATACGCTACCAAGGACCAGTGGTGGCCGCTGCTTTTTTTTTTTTTCTTCTTCCCATCAAATCTGAAAGCCTTTTTGAAAGTCTTAGACAAGTAATTAGACTAAATGGGACTAATTGTTGAAATTTTGCACTCCATGACATACAGAAAATCAGGGTCGGGGTTCTCCAGGTAACATGATGAAAATCCCTAACGTTGCTCTTGAGCCAAGGGACCAAAATGATACACAGAGAGACGAATGTGTCCCAGAAGGACAGAGCAGGGATCAGCTCCCAAGGAAATAAAATAGAATTGACAACTGGTAAAGAAAAGCACCCAAGAGTGATGGAGACTAAACTATTTCAGTCCAAGTTTCTTCCATCTTGGTATATCCAGAAAAGGTTAACATCCAAAAACTAAAATCAAACCAAACCAAAAAAAATACAAAATTAGAAGTAGTTGTTAAAAAGAGAAGTTTGTGTAGGATGTGATTTCTTCCAGGACAGCTTTTTTTCTTTCTAAAACTGAAACTCCAGCTTTCTGCTTGGAAATCGGTCAAAAGCCAAAATTGTGACCATGTTTAAATTCAGTTTGTCTTATTTTTAAATACAAAAAAATTAAAAATCCTTAATTTTCCAACCAAATCCACCATGGTATCAAGAAGCAATTGTTACTTAGAGGTAAGCGGCATTGATTATGTAGGTAAAACCTCTCAGAATCTCATAAATCAATTTTACTTGTTATCCATTTGACAATCACATAACATGAGAAACCCAGTGGTATCCTGGGGTGCATTGAGTGTGGCCAGCAGGTAGAGAGAGGTTATCTTCTCCCTCTGTTTTGCCCTGATGAGGCACAACTGGAGTGCTGTGTCCAGTTCTCGGTTCTTCAGTTCCAAAAAGACAGGGAACCACTGGAGGGAGTCCAGTGGAGGGCCACAAGGATGATGAGGGGACTGGAGCATCCTTCCAGTGAGGAAAGGTTGAGAGAGGTGTAGCTGTTTAGCTTGGAGAAGACTGAGAAGGGATCTCATCAATGCTTATAAATATCTAAAGTGTGGATGTCAAGAGGATGAGACCAGACTCTTTTTAATGCTACCCAGTGACAGGACAAGGGGCAATGGACACACACTGGAACACAGGAGATTTTATATCAATATGAGGCAATTTTTTTTTCACTGTGAGGGTGACAGAGCTCTGGCATAGGCTTCCCAGAGAGGTTGTGGAGTCCCCTTCTCTGAAGATATTCAAAACCCACCTGGACATGAACCTGTGCAACCTGCTCTAGGTTTTAGCAGGGGGCTGGACTAGATGATCACCAGAGATCCCTTCCAACCCCTACTGTTCTGTGACTGTGTGACAGGCAGAAAACAGTCTGGGGGTAGCGTGAAAATCTTGGCCCATTCAAATTGGCCAGTTAAAGCAAATATAAAGCCCTAAGCAGTTCTGAGCTGCCCTTCAGTGTTGAGACTTCTTTCTTATTCTAAAAGTCAACTTCACGTATCACAAGTCGTCTTTGAGAGAACCAGTTTCTGCAGCAGCTAAAATGGCTTCTATAGACAGAAGTGATTAAGAATATATATTTTTTAAAAATACACTCAAACTATTTATAAAACTTGCACAAAACTTTGTGTTTAGTTTAGACACAGGTAAATATCAGTTGTCTCTCCCTGAGGACTCTTACCACATATTCCCTACAGGAAAGGAGGGAGGGTTAGAAATCCAATGTCAGTAATTAAGAAAGACCTGAGTAAAGGTTTCATGTTTCAAGTCACAAAATAAGCCAAACTCTAAATACATTTAGCCCCTGAGTAATGCCACTTTTGGATATTCATTCACGCTGTTCAAAAAGCAACTGTTTGTTCCATTGCCAACCACCCAATGCAACAGCCGTGTTTATTTAAATGAAGAGGGTGTGGACCCAGGAGCTGCATATTTCCAAACCTTACTGCAGCAAACGAATGTTTGGAAATTGCTGTCATATGTCTGAAATGTGCCCTACATTGGACAACTTTCTAAGGCCTCCTAGTCATGTTTTTAGGATGAAGATTCACCCTGTAATTTTTCTGACCACTAACAGCAGTTCTAGGAGTTTCTTCTTTTCTTCTTGTTTTGTTCCTTAGCAGTAATTTTCTTCAGATATTAAAAAAGCCAAACAAACTATATTTAAGACACCTAGTGCACATTATATTTTTTTACTCCTGAGAGGGGTCACAGGATCACAGGACCACAGGAAAATTGAGCCTGGAAAGGAGCTCTAATTCAGCCTGCTCTGGGTAAGCAGTGTGAGAAGTGAGGTCACACAAGGTTACTTGGGGCTTTATCCAAAATGATCTTGAAAACCTCAAAGTATTGAGACTGCAAAACCTGATGGCAAGATGATACAGAGCTCAGAAGTTTGGAATTGGAATTACATTCCTTAATATGTCTGAAACAGCTGTTACATTTTTCCAGCTACACTTTAGTTATGCTTAGCTGCAATGCTCGTACATTTTCATCTTAATTAAAATAATGTAAACCACAACCAGGTTGTGATTTGAATCACTACAGTAATTACTATTGACTTGTTTCCCCTTTTCTAGTGAACAAAAATTTTGATGATAGGAGAAAGAGCTCTTCTACAGTGCACAGTGCAATCAAAATGATAATTGGTGGTAAGGAAACAGAGATTCATATGTATATATTGTGATATCACTGTTCAGGTGCTCTTAGTGAGCAAGATGGTATATGTTGCACACTAGAAAGAGCTCAGAATGAGCAGGTACAAAGGTTTATGTGATAGGTATCAGTCCGGGATTTGATGTAACTGATATTCAATGTGTATATGGCCAGGCTGTCCCAAGAGTGATCCAAACCAATGTGTTGACACTGAGTCAAGCCAGGGCTTACTCCCTGACATTGGTTGCAAAGAAAGTATAGTTATACATCTATCTTAAAAAATTTTGGTCCTTGAGACTTGATGCCCTCCCAGCAAACAGAAAAAGTACTTGTAGGGTATTTAAAAAACATGTGAAAGTTATGAAAGACTGAAGAAGACTTTTCCATGCTAGACAGAAAGAAGAGTTTGCATGCTGTTATCTGAAGCATAGGGTAAGACCAAGAGACTGAGGGTTCATAAGGGAAGTGTTGGCCTACTTAGATGAGAAATTTAAAGTCTGAATTTGAACGTTTATATTAGTTTACAGATCCCAAGGTGGTGATCACATTTGCTCTTTCAAAATTCAAATCCACATCAAAGGAGATGTGTCTTTATTGTTGCAAGGAACTTTGTTTCTTTTTGCTAGGCACACTTAGATACCAAACATCTGAGAATCTTCAGACTTAGGACTTCCCTCAGACACCTACTGGTAAAAGTCAGTGAAGTCTATTTCATTATTTATTTCCCCGACCAGTCTAAGGGATCTCACGCTATTTCACACATTTTCAAGCTTCCTAGATTCACTGTCTTGCAAGAGACTACCGGTTATTAAGTACCCAATTCACACCTTAACTGGCATATTGAATTCCTTCAGCATAAAAAAGTATGTCATCCTGTCCTGCGTGATGGGATGTGTCTAGCTTTCCGAAATCTCTGCAAAAATACTTCATTATTGACAAGAGAAACATTTTTCAGGATCTCTCACCATTATGCATAATGCAATTTTGTACATATCAGCACTTCTAAGATTAAGCAAAGCTTCTTCACCACTGGAAATATCTTTTAAAAGTGTAATCATTAACTTTCACTACAGAGTCTCTATTCAAAGAAAGTTCGGAAACACTTAAGTGACAGCTGCAGCATGTTCTTCCGCATCTCCAGGCAAATCCAGCTAGTAATGAATTTGCCAGCAGGCTTTCTCAGCAGGAGCGGGACAGAAATCTGTTGAGCTAACCTACAAGATAACAGCATCTTTTATCCTTATCATTCCATTTTTCACATCAGGATAACTCAGATTCATTTTGGTTTGCCACAGCAAATACATATACATACATATACAAGCATCACAATATTATAATGCGATAATGGGGTCATGGGGCGAAAACTCTTGAGAGAATCACTCTAGCCTGGCACCAGGCAGGTACAAATTCTTGGTCTCATAAGACTGAGCTACACAGCTGAATGCATAAGTTCAACACGTATGCACACCATTGGAATTAAAAAAAATATATCCCTCAAACCTATAAATGCCTAATATTTCAGCATCTCACTCTTCACTAGTAAAATACCTTAAAAAAATATTTCTATGGCTACATGTGCGCACAGAGAGAGGTAAGTCTTCAACAGGTCTTCAGAAGATAAGCATTTATTCTCACAACATACTTAGTGTAAGACTGTAAAGTCAAGCATCTATCCATAGCATATAACTCAGCTGTGAAATGCCTTGTTACAGAGCATGTGGATACTGAATTTTACATGAGTTCAATGACAGATGACATAATGACAGAAATCACAGAATGTTTGGGGCTGGAAGGAATGTCAAAAGATCATGCAGTCCAATCCCCTGCCAGAGCAGGATCACTTAGATTAGATCACACAGGAACATGTCCAGGAGGGTTTTGAATGTCTCCATAGAAGGAGACTCCATAGCCTCTCTGGGCAGCCTGTCCCAGTGCTCTGTCACCCTCACAGTCTGCCACTTCATGGCAGACAAATTTGTCAGGAACTACTGAGTGCAGACGTACCACATCCAGCTCAGGAAGGCACTGAGTCATAAGTCAGAGTATTGAAACATGTAGAGACTATTCAGAGGATGTATCACCCGATGTTTGGTCTGTATGTATCCTTCTCTCAGCATTTGCCATTCACTACTGAGAGAGACAGGATACTGAGGGAAATGGTCCATTGGTCTGACACACTATAGCTATTCATAAGTTTTTATAAGCCTACAGACAAAAGAATTGTTCTTAGTGAGTTCTCACACATCCCTTAGTAGTCCATATATCCACAGCCAAACATTTAAAGCCACTACCCCAGCAAACACAGAACTCGTCCACAGATCTGAGGGGCAGTGCAGATGGGAAACCCCTTCTTTTCCTTAGGGACATACATGGTTTCTATACATAAACAACTGTAGTTATAAAGAAAGTGGATTTGGCAAAGCCCAATGAGTTCAGCATTCACTGCACAGGTTAGACTAAATGCTCCTGGCAGAGGAGAAATATGAATCTGTGTTTCCAAGTACAGATAATTGTCCTGAACACAGGCCAGCTGTTTAATCGGAAATGTCCAGCATCATATCTACTCCCTTTCCATTAGGAAGAATGCTTTTAATAAGGAAGTCTAGAAACCAAAATTGATTACATTTCATATCTATACTTCTACTGGCTGTCCCAACACTAAAATTTAAATATGAAGCCTAAGTCACTTCTGTGAATCCTTCAGATTCAACTTCAACTTGTTGAGTGTTGCTACATTAACCTAGAGGAGTACTTTGTAGAGGATGCAATACGTGACTGCTTTCTTCCATACGAAAGCAATGCTGCTGACTGAGGAAGGTCCCAAGCTTTCTGCTGTCATGGCCAATGCCGAAAATTGAACTGCATGAAGAGCCTCTGCAAAGCAATAATAATAAGGACAGGCTTGATGAATGTCTCCCTTCCCAACATAAACCCCCAAGCAAGAATATCCAAGGCAACAGGGAGCCCTGAGGCATTTGCAGCAGACAGAGTACATCCAGACAAATGAAAACACATTGTACTGCCAGAGTCACATAAACCATTTCTGATTTGGTCAGCATCGTCTTATGCATGATTTAGTAATACTTTTGTATTCAGCTCTACAGTGGGACTGCACAGCTACAAGCATTCTAATTCTTGTCCTTTTTGACTGACTGTAACTTGCTATCTTGTGGGAAACCTGAGGAAAGTTTTGCTTGGATATACATGTGAATATCTACTTTTCTTGTCCCAGTGATGTGATACCTTCACTTTATATTCTTCCATTTTGTAAGTTATTGATCTAAACCATAAATATCCTTGTTAGCATAACATAAAAATTCTGTATATATAAAGAGATTTGTACACAAAGAGACTTAGAAAAATTAAAAAAAAAAAAAAAGATATTTCATTCTTTGCTCACTGAACTCTGCTTGTGGCACTTCCAGTTATTTAAGAATAACCAGGTGATTCTTACATTATGAATACAATCTGTTCTTTCTTTGCTCCTTTCTTGAAAATTTGCTTCCTTTATCTTGAAAATTAGGACTTTGAAAATCAGATTCTTGAAAAGGGCTTAAGTAAATACTGGCATATTGCAATACTGTTTTATAAGACTGATAAATTATGTTTGAAACCAGAAACAAATAACTTTTTAATTATATCCTATAAAATTCATAAGGTAACAGAAGAGACATTATCTTGCTCTGTGAGGGAATGCTGTGGCTTAGGTTAGCACTGATACATTTTCCCTGTCAGCCACCTTCATCTTCTAAGCAACCCTCAACATTCAACAGTAGTGTTGCTACTTAGTATTGGCAGTGTTAAAACAGTTTAAAACATGAAATAAACCACAGACGTCCTCCTAAATCGTCAAAGCGCTACCCTGTTTGCATTGCTGAATGAGTATGAGATCTTGCCCTAAGGAGCCATGTCACTGGAGGGAATAAGGCTGGAGTTTCTCCTAAGACCAAAGCACCATGCAAGGTTTCTTGTCCGAAGGAACTTTAGGGGAAAGAGAGACATCTGCTGCTCTACACGAGACATGCTACAGCATTTGCCAGCTTCAGGATGTGAAATGTCAGGGTGGAATTTAGGGAATGAAGTGCAAACCTTTCCTGTTCTCCCATGCTGTGGAGCCAGACGACAAGGGAAGTAGTGCTGTTCCCCACCTCCTTAGCCTCGCAAAAAGCCCAATTGCATCCAGCATTAAAAGTAACCAGGGCAGACATGGCTGAATGCAAATTGCAGTACGTCTCAGAGATAAAAAGAAATCAAGACAGAAAATACTTCAAAATCTTTATACCAGGACTGCATCACAAGTATGGCAGAACAGAGCATAGGCTTCCACCAGCATTGCCTAGTAGGCTGGCCAGAGGCAAACCATGCATGTTTACATACAGCTATATAAAAAATCAGCCTCCAGGGAATAGGAATGATGACATTTACTGTCACAAAGATCACTGCTCCTCACACAGTCCTAAACCTGTATTTAGTCTCATCTCGTAACTCTGGGGCTGCAGCCATCCAATCAAGCCATTCTTGGTGCAGAATGTCACTAAGCAAGGAAGATTCACTCACCAGTGAGGGTCCAAGATCTGAGGTAAGATCTGAGAAGGAGGTAGCAGGACAGAGAAATCAACAATCCTTGCTATTGCAAGGTTGTTGGCAGTATCTCATACTAAGAGTGTAGGTTGTAGGTAGATTTAAGATACAACTTGTCTTGGTGAGAAGTAAGAGAGGCCAAAAAAAAAGAGGAAGCCTAGGAAAAGCTCTGTTGATTGCTGCAGTCTCCGAAGTCCCCTGTCCTCCCTGTGTTGTGATGAGGGGAGTCGTGAGAGCTTGGGGTTAAACCTATGCATGGAAGCGATCACACTCATGACCCTGTGCAGCACATCATTTCTGGCCCATACCACCCAAAGGTGGTATACTGGAAATCCTGATCAGGATTTCTCCCATATCCTGATTTCCTGAACACATTTGCATAGATATAATACTTGTATGACCAGCACACTGTCACAATCATTTTATTGATATTTGCTAATTCAGTGTATCTACTTTGTGCAAAACAATATAGCTGAATATGCTGCTTGGAATCTTCTGCATTTTTCCATTTTTCAGTATGCAACATTTTCCAGGCAGCTATTTACTCATCAGTATGATGGCATGGGCATCAGCAAAGCCAAGGGTTTCAGTGGATGCCCAGCGGGATGATCGGAATGACTCAGCACTCAGCCCTGCCAAGGGCACAGACACTCCTGAGTACTCAGCCTTGTAAAACTAAAGATGTCTACCCTGTTGTTAGCTTTGATCGAGCTTGAAAACCTCGACCGATTCAGAGATGAAAAGCTCTGTTATGCATGCTGTACTGCCTATTCACTTATACTGGTGCATTTTAAGGCCCCACGGCATGTGCATGCAGAATAAAAAGGTCCTGTGCTGCAGACACTGCAATGTCCTGCTATAATGCCTCGTAAGTGGCATTTTTAGTTGTTACGTTAGAGATGTAACCCAGCACTGCGAGTCTTCCCCGGGTGGGCTGTGGCTGCCACAGTCCACCTGCAGAGAAGCTGCTTGCCTTTGCTCACACGCAGCCATGGCAGATGGTCGCCGTACCACAGCCACCGTGCCAAGGAGCCTTCACCGTGAAACACTCTTGTGCCCTAGTGCTCCTCTGTGGCACGCTCTCTGAGGCACGCTCTCTGAGGCGATTATGTCAGGGCGAAGTCCTAAGCATGCTCGCCGCCGCCATCTCATCGCGGCTTCCAGGGAACAGGGAGGGCAGGCGACGCGGGGAAGGGAAGGCGTGATTCGCATGGTGAGATTTGTCCTAAATGTGAGGAATTTGTCCCAAAAACGATCGAGGCAGGCCGCACAGCGACACCCGCAGTCCGGCCGTCTGTCAGTGTGCCCGTCAGTCAGCCAGACCGCTCCGCCCCGCGGGAGGGAGCGACAGCCTTCCCGCTGAAGATGGGCGGGCCGCCGCAGTCGCTGCCCTCATCAAAGATGGCTACCGAGGGCCGGCTGATAGCAATGCCACGCAGCGGTTGAGGCCGCTTCCGCTCACTTCCGCCCTCCAGTGCCCGTCACATGACCGCTGGGGGCCGCAGCTGCCCGGCACCGTCGGGGCAGAGCGGGGCGGGCGGGCTGCGGTGCAGCGAGCTGCTTTCCCGCCCTGTCAGCGGTGGCGGCCGGCGGTCTGGCCCTGGGCGCACTGCGCGGTCCGGGTGGCAGCGAGATGGAGACCGAGGAGGGAGAGGACCGCACCCCGCTGCTGAAGGAGCCCCAGCCGGACACCGGTGAGAGGAGCAGGAGGCGGCGCCGGGGGCGGCTGCCCTGGAGATCCGTGCTCAGCCGGGTTTCCGCCTTACCGCGGATCTGCCGGGCCCGGCTCCACGGAGCCCAGCGGTGCTGTGAGGGGAGGGGGAGAGTGCAGGCCGGGCCTCGACGTCTCCCCGGCGGCACCGCGCCCCGAGTGCCGCGGCGTCGCGTTGCTATGGAGCCGCGGTGCCGCGGCTGGGAGCGTCCCAGTGGGGGCCGGTCCCTCGGCTGCCGCAGCCGCTGCTCGCAGGCGTGCGTGGGGTGAAGGTAACGGAGGTCCCGAGGTAGCGGCGCCCGTCTCCGCGGCCTCGGGGGCTTCACATCCCGCCGGCAGGGCTTGAGGTCGGGGCGGTGTCAGAGAGCGTGAAGTTACCACACGGCCCTATGCCCTGAGAAGGTTGGTTGGGGCGTCCTCCGCGCTGGCGGCGGCTGCAAGCCCTCTCGCCCGGTTCACCTGTGCGTACCTGCCCTTGGCTCCGTGTCCCTGCGGTGGAGGCAAACGAGTCGCTCCTGCCTCAGCTGTTCAGGATTTCTGGGATCCAGCCGGGCCAGGGCAAAATTTCATCTGAAGGCAGAATCTGAGTCAGCCCAATTGCTGGTACGGAGGTATGGAGGGGAAGGCAGGTGCAAGAACGCACGGCGTGATAATGGTGTTACAGGAGAAAAGGGTCACTGGAATCAGCGCATAACAGCAGACCTAGCGTGTTCAGTTTCCCAGAACCGAGAAACTATACAGAGTAAAGTAAGATTTTGAGTTTCTTCAGCATGCCAAGCAGAAATACTGTAACCTGCTTGGGAAGCGTATTAACTGCAGCAAGAAGGGTAACAAACAACCTTCTTTTTCTTTTTTTTTTTTTTTCCCTAACAAAACTACATAGAAGTGCCAGAAAGAGAGAAACTTGAGTTCAAGGTGGTTGTTGAAGCAACACATTCTTAAGCTTGCACAATGCATCATGCTCCGGTTGAGGTAGTTCTCCTCACCCACAAGGAAAAATACAGCAGAGGAGCAACTTCCTTTAACTGCTGTGCAACTCACTGCACAGACCTATTTTAAAACTGCACTTTAAGGACCTTGTTCAATTATAGCTGCAGTGTTATTAAAAAAATGCCCTTGAAATCAGAATTAACTATAGATGTAGAACCCAAGACTACCGGTCAAGGTAAGACCTTGAACAATATGCTCAGCTGCCTTAAATATTTAGGGGGGGAGGGTGGGGGGTTGAATGTCTCTGTGACTATGGCAGCCTCTTGAAGAGGTGACTGGCTGAAATGTGTCTGGAATCTTCTCAAATCTTCTGTTCTCATAACCTGGCATAATATTCTCAGGTATTGCAAATGTACTTAATTGAAAGACAGGGCAGCAATAATTTAGCAGACATTTGTTTCAGACTTGTAGATCTCTATGCTGTTAGATTTTGATAATAAACTATTTACAGTTGAAAAAAAGAAATCTGACATTAGTGATCTTAAATTCTTGCATATCAATGTTTTGGAGCTTGCTCTCTATACAAGGTTTGTACTGGTAAAAGGCACCCAGAGAAAGAATAACAGATGTTCCAGTTCATCTGCATTTCTAAGAAAGGGTTACATCAGCAGTGTGATACTCAACCTTCTGTTATTATTGTTTAACCCCAGCAAATACAGGCAGTGGAAAGGTTAAATAGCTTTACCTGTAATTATATTTATTGTTACAAATTATATGATGCTACATTTTCTGCATAAGACAGATTGCTTTTTAAATAACAATAAAGGACAATGAAGCCGCTTGACAAGTTTTTATAGAGTTACCACTTCCTGCTCTTGGTGCAGATTGTTTTATAAGGTAAGCAATCAAATCTTGGCTGCTCTTCTTCATTCCATTTAAAAGTCAGATGTACCTTTTTCAAATGCAGCTGAGGCAAGACTTGAATTACCACAGGTCTGGAAGACATTTTGCATGTATGTACAGTAGCATCACTTATTACTCATTTACTAAATTAACATAGCAAATACAGCCTCTCTGCATCATTTTAACAACTTGTGCTGCTGTAATGGACCTCTACTAAAGTTGATCATGGTTAGAGACTTAAAAAATAGCAAGGTTGTACTACATTCATGACAAAATACAGCCTTTCAGAAAGGTTCTGTTTGTGCCCCTGTTGAAAAAATGACGGAACCGCATAGACTCATTCCTTGTTCCAAGGAAGTTACTGGGAAGGGGGGAATCTTTAGATAGCTCATCCACAGGGTGTGTTTTTTCTGGCTACTGCATATCAGAGACTCCAGTCAAGAGACACAGTGCAGTAGCAGATCAGGCTCCAGTCCTGTTGTTCAAAAATATACTTGTTCTATCCATAATTTGAATTCAGAATAGTCAGAGAAAGATGCGATCACTGCAGACTGATGTAATATCTGCAGGTGCTGATCCCCACCCCTCCTGGTGGGGGATCACGCAGGTTATAAAATTTTCCATTAGCACCATAGTTTCTTCACAAGGGGGGGAAGCTCCACTCCCTAAGTCTTTGTAAATTCAGCAGATTCTCCAAGTGATTTCTCAACATTTCTGCTCAGTAGTTTCAGGCATTCCTGGTTCATAAAGAGTATCTGCAGAGATATAGATTGTATCTTGTATAGACACAGAATTTATTGCTGCTGGTGATGAGCTGGACAAGTCACAGCTAAGCTCACGTCTGAATGTATAAGAGAATCAATAACTGTGCCACAGTCCAAAGTCTGCTATCTGGGTTTAAACAGCTGGCAAAGTCAGCTTAATGCCACAAAACTGATTTTATGTTGAATCTAAGATTAAGAGGTTGTGTTTGGGGTTTTTTTTGTCAACTTCATTGTCATATGGTGACTGCAGAAAAGGGGTACAGTGAGCAGCAGGGAAGCTCTTGCTGTTTCACAGTGCTACTGCAGTATCTTCCATTCCCTTTTGTCTGCTTTCTGTTTGGCAGCTGTTAGCACACATATATTCCTTTGTAAGCAAACTTAGAGAAGGAAAATTTGTGCTAGAAAACAGTCTGGAATCTCCATGAGTGTCCTTCAACATTATTTTAAGGGTCTCTTTTTATCAAACTGTTATCATAGATATAACAGGTTTCTTTTCTTACTAATTTTGTTTTGTTTTTTTGAGTTTGGTTTCTGATTTTTTGTGTGTGTGTGTGTGTGTGTTTTGGTATTTTGTTGGTGGTGGTTTGTTTTGTGTTTGGTTTTTTTTTAGTGTGAAATTCTACTTTAAATAAGTATTACTGTATTTTGGAGAGGACTTTTGAAAACCATGTTTCTAAATCCATTTCCGCAGACCACACACCACACTTCCGAAGCCGCTACAAGCTAACTGGGTAGCTACCAGTTGTGTAAACCAGAATTACATCTGGTTTGCACATCAGTAGAAAATTGCTTTCTTTCCCCCCCACCCTCAGCCTCTACCACTACTGAATACAGTCCTCGGGACTAGAACATTTAGCATTTTCTTACCTATTTTTTCTTACCCATACATTTCTGAGATTATCAGTAAAAATGGTTTAATTGTTTTAGTTTCTGTTAAAACAAAAATGTTTCATTTGCTCTCATTTCAGTCCCTGCATGTTGCTCAGCTCGCTACAATCTAGCTCTACTGGCCTTTTTCGGGTTCTTCCTCCTGTACGCCTTACGTGTGAACCTAAGCGTTGCTCTGGTGGATATGGTAGAACCCAACACAACCTTAACAAAGAATATGACTTCCAATGTGTGTCCAGAGCATTCTTCCACCATAAATGTTCCTCGCAACACAACGGTGAGGTCTCAAAACATACTGTCCTGTAATGTAGCGTCTAAAAGTGTTTTTTAATAGAAGTCTGTGATTGATGAGTCACGCTTGGGTGGCAGGAGAACAGGCTGCTTTTTACTGGATGGTCTTTCCAGTGGTTCTTTTAAAGATATTCTGAAAAATAATAGCCTTAAATGACTAGCTAATTTATAAGTACTGTGCTCAGGGTCAGGGGATTTTGTGTACATACTTTCCGTGTTGTTCCTTACAAATTGGCAAATCTGACCTTGTAGATCTACTATGACTCACTGTTTATATGCCAGTGATCAAATGTTACTGTTACATGTGCGTCAGAGCTCACATCTCTTTCCATATTTACATGTTCTTCATGCAGGCTCAGTGGTATGAAATTTCATTACAAATTAACATGTAATATTTTTTCTTACTTTCTTTCCCAGATCATATTTCTTGTCTTTATATCATTTATCTTAAAGATTTACTTTCCAGTAATCTTTAAGTTCACATTTCTTGACTGAATAGAACTGTTGGACATATGAAAATGCTTTAAAAAACATAAAAAAATCACCCCTGCCAACTCTGTGAATTTGGACTTGGATAGATTTCATCTTATAATTGAAGTTTGTTACTCAGCACATTTGCTGTCTTCCTGCCTTCATTTTATTTGCTTACTTAGAGCTCATTTATTATTTATCATGATCGAATTATAACTACAAACTTTATGGGAAGAAGACATCGCTTCTGTGAAATGTATGCTGCTCATTTCGATGGTCATAAATTGGGCTTTTGGAGGTGATCCCAAACTTCAAAATCACTTTATTGGGCAACAGTTCATGTCTTCTTGCTGTCTTCCTTTGTAGCTTCAGACTCCTTATCTCAAATCATATTTGCTTTTATTACTTTGTCCACTAAACTCATCTTCCCATTGCTGTGCTTATCCCATTCTTTCATCTGCTCTTATGAGTCCTGTCTTTGGCTTCTCTCTTTTCTTATATTAAATTTAGGCATCTCTATCTCCTTATTTGCTTTTCTGTCCGTATTATTTTCTGTGGGAGAAATCACTTTCTATAGCATGACAGAATGTCAACACTGTGATACAGAAGTGGGATTCACACTCATGCAGACTATGTAGTCTGTACAAGTGCCATCTAACCAAAGTTGCTTAGAACTTGAAAAAATAACACATTTCCCATCATAATGATTTTCATATTTGTACTATATATATCTGAACAGACCTTAAGCCACCTGAATTAGCTTTCAAGGCAACTTTGATTGCAGTATAGATATTTGTAGAGGAAGGAGACCCTAGAGAGTAGAGTATCAAAGATTTGTAAATTAGGTGTAAAAAGGAAAAATGAGGCATCAAAGTTTCATACAAAATATGGTCAGAGAAACTACTATTTTTAATTTACCTGTGGGATGTTTTGTTTTGTTTTTTTTTTTTCTCATTTCAGGGGGAAAAATATTCTTGGGATGCTGATACTCAGGGATGGATCCTTGGTTCTTTTTTCTATGGCTATATCATTACTCAGATTCCAGGAGGATATCTTGCAAGCAAAATTGGAGGGAAGCTGTTACTGGGGTTTGGCATCTTTGGTACCTCTGTATTCACCTTGCTTACTCCCTTAGCTGCCAATTTGGGAGTTGGCTACCTCATAGCTGTCAGAGCCTTGGAAGGACTGGGAGAGGTAATCCTTTTTCACTGTGTAACTTTTAAATGTGTCTGAGTATTTTATTAATTAATTGTGGTGATTAGACCTTGTGGATGTTTGTATGTTGGAGTAGTATATAGATTATTTAATTTCCTGTAGCTTAGTTATTTTTTTTTTTAAACATTTAAAAGTTTGCCCTGTGTTGTAGCCTACCCTTATTGATTAAGAAGAGGGCTTTTTTTTTTTGTATGCACACTTAAGACAAAACTAGAATTATTCCTTCTCATTTGGTAGAAACCAGGAGTTTAGAGCACTGTTGCTCTTTCAGTTTTTCAAGTATATTCTGAATCAAATGCAGGTGAAATGAGTTCTACCTACTTACTCTCATGCCTTGCACACTCTTTTAAAGTGGTTTACTGCTGAACAAAAATACCCCAGATTCTACTACTGTTTTTTAATGAAATATGCTTTGAAACTTCTAAAGTTGAAGGGAGTTCTAAAATTGTTGCATTTCAACAGCATGAAATGTTGTTTTCCTAGGGTGTTACCTTTCCAGCTATGCATTCAATGTGGTCTTCTTGGGCTCCTCCACTGGAACGCAGCAAGCTCCTTAGTATTTCATATGCAGGTGAGAAATTCCCACGCTGATAATGGGATTATACATTTTTACTGCAGAAACAGAGAGGAATGACTTAAATCAAAAGGATTTATTTTATAATTTTTAATTAGCATTTAATCTAGAAAGGATAACATTGAATTAAATCTTTCTTCGCATTCATTATCTTCATTTACTCATGGCCTTTATAACCCTGAAAAAGGGTATTGATCTGCAACTAAGTACAAAATTCAGAGCACTTTTGGCATAAAGTAGTTCAAAGAGTTACTGCGAAGCTGATTAATAGAAGACACTGTAAATAAAGGAGATTTGGTATTGGGAACAAAAAAGCTGTGACAGAATCATAGGATAGAGGCATTTGGATTACAGGCCTCTAAATATGCTGACTGTCAGGATGCTGGGAGTCAGGAAGGAATACATAGGTTGAAGGCAGCTCAAGTCAGTTGTTCTCTTACAAATTCTGTTGTTGTTTAGTTTTTATATTTTGTGGTGGGCTAAGCCACATATTCACTCCCAGTGTCCTGATGTGGCTAACTCAGGGAGGCAGTCACCCTTCTAATGAAGTTTGGGGTAAACATTTGCACAACCAGCTGATGCAGTCCACCGTTGATATAGTCAGCTGATCCACTCAGTGGCATAGCTGTTTATCTAAAACAAAGGCCACCCTCCGGTCCCCTTTGTTTGAGATCAAGTCAGCTTTCTTTGCAACAGCTGTGGTCAGTCACACTCTGTATTGTTCTCTGAGCTTCACGGACACGTTGTTCTTTCCCATCCCTTCCTCTGTTTTAGGGTTTTATTGGTCAGTTGCATTGCTTGATGCAGTATTTGTGGGGCAGGTAAAAAAATGTAGCTTTCTAAATTTTCTAAATTTACTAGTCAAAATTGCTGTTATTTCATTGAGGATGACACATTTTTCATTCACTTAATGATGAATAATTTCCTTAATAAGTCACTCAAGAAGAGTATTAAGAGGATTAATTCTGTTACAGCTTTCTTACTTCAACTGGGCTTCATCAAGATGATGGGGCTATACCTTATAAACTGTGGCTACAGTTTCTCAAGCAACAAAGCCAGTCTACTGGCTCACTTGAGCCAAGGGGAATGAAGCTGTAGTCTTTTCATCCTCACATTTCCTCGTTTCCCTCCTAGCCAACTGTGTTATTCAGTGATCTTTCAGGCACTCATCAACTCTTCTAAGTTCTTCACTTTAACCCACCTAATGCAGCAGTAAGCTTTTTCTCTCTTATTTTTTCTTTTTTTTTTTTAATCTATTTTCTGCCATATCAGTGAATTAAATCTTCTTTAAAATAAGTCTTTGTGTGAGAGCCAACACACAAATTAAGCAGAAAGCACCGGGCTGGGATTCACATCTAGTGCATTTAACAACTGGGAGCTTTTAAGTAGTCCTTCTGTATCTTATGAAACTGTGTGCTAGTGAGAAGAGGCTGTGGCCTTGAACTGACAATTGTTTGCAGCCATGGATGGATAAGGCATCTTGTGTGAACTTATCAGAGTGCTTCCTTTTCCCCAGTTTCATGGTTGGCAGTCATGCGGTCTGCGGTTTATTTAATCATGACCATGTTGAATTTTTTTTTAAGAGAACATATGATTGAGGTTACACATAGTTGTTCTTTTGATTTATATTTTGCATGAAGTAAAGCCTTAAATAAAAATTATTGCTTCCATGCAGGTGGAATCTAGGCAGCCAGCATATCAACATAGTAAGATTAGGTTTGGAGAAGTGATCATATAACCAACATTGAGAGATAAGGTCTACTATTTATCACTGTTATAGTTCTAAGTATGTAAATAGTATGGGTTGGGTTTCTGATTTAGATTGGAAGGGGTGGACCTACCATACTTTGCAAAATGTATATTGAATTATAAACTCAAAAGTAGTTCTTTCCTGCTTTTGGCTTGTATCTGAACTGGAACTGTTCATCTTACCCTTCTTCTCAGCCCGCTGAGTTCAGAGGCCATGAGATATGAACCCATTGGATGCCTTCTGGCTCTTGTTTCTAGCATTCCTGTTTTTGTGGAACTAGTATGAGTTATCAGAAATGCAAACTGATTATATCAAGTCAGAATATTTCCCCCTTCCAAGTCCATAATTGTACTGTGGTCAGCTCTCTTGTTTTTCAGCAGTGCTAGTTAACTGATTTGCATTGTTCTGGATATACTAGGGCCGTCACTTTATTGGACATGAATGTGCTGAGAATGCCTCTCTTTTATTGTGTTTTGCTTGTAATTTAGGATGATTAGGGCTTTGTGACTCGTTTTCTTGAAGCTGCTAGAGCAGCTTATTGTACCCATGTTCCTCTAAGCTGAAATGGCAACCCTCTAGTGGTGGTCACAAAACCTTTTCTATGCGATTTATTACAGAAAAATAAAATAACTGAAATGCCACTTAGTGTAAGGGGTCTATTTGAGATGTAATTATTGGGCTTGCACTTTGTTTTGCTTTCTTCCTGTAGGTGCACAGTTGGGAACTGTCGTGTCTCTGCCACTATCTGGCTTAATTTGCTACTATATGAACTGGGTTTATGTGTTTTACATATTTGGTAAGTGTGGTTTTTAAATTATTAAAAGTGCAATCCATGCTGTTTTAGAAAAGCATGGTATATCATAAAACTTATTTTAAGTTTTAAAAACTGGTTTGATGTATAGCACTTCTATTTTATTCCTCCTGGGAAGTTAGAGATATTTAAAGCTAAGTAGATTCTTCTGTGTAGCTATATAAGCCTTGCTTCCAATGAGCAAAGCTGTCTTTGAGGTTGAACAAAATCCACTACAAGTCAAATGCTCTTAATTCTCCCACCACTTGAAAACAACAGACTGAAATTTCTTACTTGAAGTGTGAAATTGAGTTAATAACTTTAATCCCCGGAACTCCTACTCTGAATGAAAAAAAAAAAAACCCCAAAAAAACCCCAACTTGTGAAAAGTTTCTGCTGCTTTAAATGGAAACTTTGGAAATTCTCTCCAGCAGTCATAGGAATCTTGAAGGAATGTCCAAAACACAAGGCCATGAGTTATATTCTAAAAACTCAAACACCAAAAATATTTTCTAATAGCATGTCATAAATCTAACTGGTGCTTTTAATAAGTATATTTACATGTCTGAGCAGTTTCATGTTCTGCATGGGAATGGAGAATTGCAATAAAAGACAAGGGTTACAGTTTCATCAGCAAAACCACCTCCAACTTCTGTATAAATAAAAAGGGTTCAAAACAAAGAGTTGGACAAAATGAAATAAGTTACGATGTTCCAGCTGTATAAAAGTGCAGCTGATTCGGACTGTTGAAAAGTTACCTGTTTCAAATGGCAGTTCTGGGCTTTGGCTTAAAAAAGAAAAAGGGGATTGGTACATCAGTTAATTTATATATACTGTTACTCTGTTTATGTGCATGAAGTATTTTTTTGTGATTAAACTTAACGTGAATTTTTATTTCCTATGGGTGAGCCATATCCTTTGTGACTGTCCCATGTGACTGATAAAAATAAATCTGTACACAACTTTCTTGCTGTATGAGGCAGTTCCAAGAGGAAGAAAAATAATAAACCACTACTAAAAAAAACCCCCATTTTCCTGCTTAGTCTTCTTTATTGTTTATTACCTCTAAATATGGTTTGTTAGGCCACTTTGGGGAAACTACAGTTTGTAAGTAGATAGGAGTTTTTTTTACAAATGCAATCATGATGAACAATGATTCTCTAACTAAATCATCTGAGAGTGTTGTTTACTGTATGTAACTTATTATGTTTTTCTTTCTTTCTCTTTATGCATCTTTTCCCAACAATAGGTGCACTCGGTGTATTATGGTTCTTCTTCTGGATGTGGTTGGTTAGTGATACACCAGAAACTCACAGGAGCATTTCACATGCTGAAAGAGAATATATACTTTCTTCTCTGAAAGATCAGGTACAGAACTTTGGTACAGTCATGCTTAAGGAAGAACATAAAGCATAAATACTGTCACTAGTGTTATGCTTTATTGATTTCTAGAAAAACAATCAGAGATAGAATTTGTAAAAAAAATAATTGAGAAAGAAGCAGTAATCAAACAAAGCATTTATAATAATAACTTTTGTCACAGGTGTTATTGGGGTGCTTTTTAAATAAAAAGCTCCAGTCTATCATGTCTCTAAATTAGACCCATTCCTGTATAATGTCTTAAAACATTTCACTACAACATTTTTATAACTTTTTTTTTTCAATGTAAGAAAGAAATTATGTTTGAGACAAAACTTTTTGAAAATACTAAGGAGCCTGTTCCTAAAGTGTGAATAAGAATTTATTCCTGTGACTGGGGATGTGTATTTACAACCTGTGAAGCAGGCTGAGAGACCAAAGTTAATATCTAAGATTGAGTAGGAAAGATTCAGCTAAATAAATACATGAGGAACTACTTCATTTAATAATTTATAATAAAAGCAGGAGGTAACAAATCTTAACAAGGGAAGGCAGACTTTGAAAATCTGATTACAAAATGTAGTAGTAATTGCTTTACTTGACAGTAGAAAACCAGAGCAGTAGCATACATTAGTATACATTCAGTGAGGACTGAACATGCTGATTCATTCATTGCTGATGACTTGCATTTATTGCTTGAGACTCATTTTGTGACCTTCAGAATCAATGATGAGCATAGATTTTTGGTAGGATCAAAACACTATTTAGTAAATGTTTATGTCACTGTCCTGATCACTCCTCCTTCCCTTTTTCTCTGCTTCCTGCTTGCTAGCTTTCTACACAGAAATCTGTTCCCTGGAGACCTATACTGGAGTCCCTTCCGCTCTGGGCTATTGTTGTGGCACACTTCTCTTACAATTGGACCTTCTATACACTTCTTACGCTCTTGCCTACGTACATGAAGGAGATCCTACGGTTTGATGCACAGGAGGTGAGATCAACAGACAGTCACTTTCTTCTGAAATAAAGAACTGAAACAATAGAGATCTTCCTTGATGTTTAGAATGGAAGAACCTGTTAAGAATCTTGGAATGTAACTGCATAGCTGGGAAATGGTAAAATAAATGTCTGCAATTAAGAGGATGAATCAAAAATGTTGCCTGCCTTGCAATTTCCACCTTTTTTCCAGGCTTTAATTTGACATTTAGGTAGCTTTCAAGCTCTTGCTTCCAGTTTAAGATGCATGTTACACATTCTTAACTGCTCTGATTTAAAACAATAGCTATAAATTTTTTTCTGTTATATGGTTTTTATGGTTGCTTCAGATTTTATAACTGCTTTTATGGATTCTGAAATATTGTCTGCTACTTATTTGCTCACTCATAAAGGACAACACTTCCAGTTAAACTGCAAAACAAAACTAAGGCCAAGTGGCATTTTTAAAGTATTTTAACGGTGAGATGAAAAAGGGGGGAGGGGGAAAGCTTCTGTCTTATTGTATCCATTTTCAAATTGTCATTTTATTTTCTTTCCTCAATAAGCAGCAGAAGTAAAATATATTTTTGTTTTGGGCTTGGTTTTTTATGTTTTTGGTTTTTTTTTTTTGTAAGGTAAATAGGGTGAAATAAAAGCAAAAGCTTAAGGTGTAGATACAGTATTTTCAAGGGAATTTAAAAAAAATAGATTATTTATTGGGACAAAAATATGGCAATTCTTATTTATAGAAATTACTTGACTGTACTGGTCTCTCATTAAAGAGAGAGTTTCAGTGATAGTATGGTTTAACTGGAGAAATTGGTACAGCTCAAATAAGAAGGTGACCAGAATTTTCAAGAAGTTTAACAGAGTGTTTTCCTGGTTTAACATGTGAGAGGTTTAGAGGAAACTCAAGAAGCTCAGCATGCAAGAAAAATGTGACACCAGTGTTCTTGGGAGTAAAAAATGGGAAATATCAACATTAGATTAAAAGGCTGAAGTAGGCAAGCTGCAAAATGTCACAGGGTGGGTGGAGGGGCGGAGACAGGGAAGACCTAGCTCAAGTTGGTTCTTGGTTTTCTTATGGTGCCTCTTGAGGGAATGCCTGCATAAACATCCATGCAAGTAATTTACTACCACAGCCCTCAATTGCATGTATTTTGCAAAACCCCACTGCATTAAATGCTGACAGGTTTCTGCTGTCAAGTGGTTTCCTATGTTTTTGGGTTATGTTTCTTCTTTTTGGAGTGACTTAGAGTACTGTGAACATGGAAAAAAAAAGCTTGCATAATAGCGTTGGACTAACTTTGTTGGCACACATTTATATGGAGACTGCATTGCTGTTTAAAATATCATACGGTACCTACTGTATACCCCACCAGTTTCCATACTATAATAAATGGATTGTTTTAAAACACTGTGTCTTTGAACAGTGCTTCAAAAGAAGGTGGGGTTTTATTACTGAAACTGCCTTCTATTTTTCCGAATTATACTTGCTGCTTTTGAAAGCCAAGCATTGAAACCTAGAAGGCAGCATGCTTGAGTGCTGATAGAGTGAGTTCAGGTGAGGATGTTTCTTTAGATACTTTCCAATACTGACGGGTAATAGATAGTATAGATATTAGATACTTTCATATGCAGTTTTCTTTTGCCTGAACCCAGCTGTTGATTTAAACCTTTGAGTTTTTGGTCTGGTAGTTATTGATTTAAGCCGTGCTATGGGGAGTTCACACATTGGTAACTTTAAAATTCTTTGCTTGATCTATTGTTTTGACACCTCTGGTTCAGTCTTGTTAGTGCTCCAGAACAATGATTTTCAGCATATTGAATTGTCATTTCAGGTTTTTTAACAGTGTTTTTTTTTAATCTCCTTAACAGAATGGGTTTTTATCTGCCCTGCCTTATTTTGGCTGCTGGTTGTGTATAATTCTGTCTGGGCAAATTGCTGATTATTTACGAGAAAAACAGAACTTGTCCACTGTTTGTGTTCGCAAATGTTTTACCCTAATAGGTAAGTACAAATATCTTCTGTGTGGAATCTAACATACTATCAGTATGGGAAAAATCAATGGTTTAGGAGGGTAGATCTCACATTCTCCTGCGAGATTTGGCAGGATTGCACATGGCTTAAGAGAAGCAGTTGTATTTATACGTTGATTTGCAGGAGTAAATTATCTTACCATCACTCCCATCCCGCCCCCTCCCCCCCAAAAAAAACCCCTAAGCCTATTATATGAGAGACCACCAAAAGCTTTGTTAGGTCAAGATACCTCATTTTTACAAGCAAACTGATTAAATAGTTGGGTGGAATCACCGTTAAAGTGCTGATAATTACTATTTGAATGGCTTTCTCAAACTGAGACAGTATATTGTTCTGCGCAAGCTTGTTCCCAGCCCTGTGCTGTTACATGTTTTGTTGATTTAAGACTTAGCAGCTTAATAGGAATACATTTGCAAAATTTACAGTTGCTACCAGGCTAGGAAAACCAAACAGAATGCAAAATTATACTGACTAATTGGGAAGAGAAATGATCTGAAATTGCCAAGAGATCAACAAGGTCAGGTTTTTAACATAGTTTAAACCTTGTATTTAGAAAGGAAAAGTTGATTGTTGATTAAAAGAGGGAGCAGGGGAAAGAAAGAAAAAAAATAAATTAGGCACAGAATCCATACAAGCTGCAGCCTGTTTGATGTATGCCCATCCTTGCAGCCTTCTCAATTCTTCTGATGCAATTTCTTTCTTTAAAGCAGCTCTGACAATAAACTCTCAAGCATTTTGCTGACAGAGTACTGCAGGGCCTCACACTCAAGTATATATAGCTGAGGGGAAAATGCTCTGTTGTGTTAATAAAAGCAGGATTCTTGGTTGGCTTCATCAGCAGAAGCATATACTTGGAGAGATCATGGTGGGGTCACATAAACGGCCAGCTCTGGTACTGGGAAATGGGTGCCAAAGTTAACTGCTGACAGGAAGCAGCATGTGCTCCTAGCTCATGATAGCTGTAGCTGTTTCCAGTACCTGATGTAGCATCTCTGAAGCTAGCCAGGGCTCTCTAAACTGTACAGGAGGCTCCAGTATAGATATACCAGATATTCAGATCTTGTAGATGTGAAATAAAGCTCATTCTAAAAGGTGTCTGCAGAAGAAATACATATCTGTGTGTGTGTGTATATATATATATATATACACACATGTATGTACGTATATGCATATATGTATTTGTAAGAACCCTTCCAGCTCTGCCTTATCATCTGCAGTGTTTGCTCCTGAAACCCTGAGAGTTAAATAGGGATACTTACTTTGCAGTGCACTGGGCCCCTACCAGTGTCAGTGTGGCCTCTGCTGTTTTTATAACAGTAAGTAAAATTAATTTTGGAAACTGCTTTCAGTATATGTTGATTTTTTTTGTTGTTGGTTTTCTTTTTATCTAGCTGAAGTTTGTTTTTTGTAGCTAGAGTGGAATTTTTCTGGTCTGGCTAGCATTTACTGAAGCAGCAACAGGTTTGGAACCCATCTGCTCTTCCTTATAGGTCCAGTGATGCATATATACATATATACCAGTGCAGTACTGGATTCTGTACACTAGGTGGTGATGGAAGTTGTATAGAAAACGTATACACAGCTTTAGAGCGTCTTAATGTCTCTTAAGTCCATTGACACGAGTATTTCTGCCTGAAAGGAATGATTGGACCTGCAGTGTTCTTAGTAGCAGCTGGATTCATAGGCTGCAACTATGCACTGGCTGTTGCATTCGTGACCATATCAACAACACTAGGAGGATTTTGTACGTCTGGCTACAGCATCAACCACCTGGACATAGCACCTTCGTAAGTACTGGCTGGGGTTATTGTTAGTGCATGTGATACATTTCTTACCACTTGCTGGTTTGTGGCATCCCAAAAACTAGAATGGTGCCTGGAAAGTTTAGGTATGGACTGTGGGCTGTACAGACCTGGACAGTAAGCATTGACAGTTTTAAGCAATGTATTAGCAAAATGTGCAAGTCTGGCAGAGGATATGAAAAACAGTTCAAAATAATTCCAATTTTTATCCTACATTAATAACTTCTATAAATCCTCTAACTATATTTATTGGATGTGATTAATGAACTTAGTAGAGCAGTGGTTTTGGTCCAGCACAATACAATTAAGTGTTTCACTCTTTTAAACTATTCCATCAGAACTGTCAACCTTTAGCGTGAACATTATCATATATAAACACTGTGATACAGGCAATTTATTTGTAGTTGAAAAGCACTCTCATACACCAGTATCAAAATCTTGTTATGAGTAGGTGACCTATAGGTGATGAATCAGATATGTATAATTGTTTAGATATGTATAATTGTATCAGATATGTATAATTGTCCTTAAATGACTAATTTTTAAGAATGGAAAGTTAGACTTCAGGCTGTAATTTTTCTAATGTGTAATAATAAAACAGAATCACAAGATAGTAGGGGTTGGAAGAGACCTCTGGAGATCATCTAGTCCAATGCCCCTGCTAAAGCAGGCTACACAGGATCGTGTACAGGCACATTGTGAA
Source organism: Heliornis fulica (assembly GCA_013399135.1). Taxonomy (NCBI): domain Eukaryota; kingdom Metazoa; phylum Chordata; class Aves; order Gruiformes; family Heliornithidae; genus Heliornis; species Heliornis fulica. The sequence goes on from VXBZ01003023.1 coordinate 356,971, forward strand.
TACCTCCAGAGAAGGAGACTCCACAACTATTCTGGGTGACCTGTGCCAGTGCTCTGTTACCCTCAGAGGAAAGATTTCAATCTGACCAATCAATCGGTTTCCCAAAGAGCATGGATGTATGTCTATTCTGAAAGTCCACATAAACATACTTTGCACTAGTAAAAGACAAGTACTTTTGTCATTCATTTGCCTATTTGCAGTAGTGCTTAGATATGAGCAGGGTCAAGGGACTTTTTAACCAATGAAGTGAGCATTTCTGTACTACTGTATAAAATGAAAAGTTACGGGTAAGTTAAGGGCGGGGAATATTTGTAGAAATTTTACTTAGAAAAAATTCCTAAGATCTGGGAGACATCCAGTCCAAATTGAAGATGGTATCTAGGCTTTTGCAATTGGAAAGATGGTGGTCATGTCCACAATAACAGACCAGTTTTGACTTAACAGGTGGGTATGAAATATGGGGAGTCCATTTAATCTCAGTGGGTGAGATTAGGTAGCAAGCAAGAGGGAAGGGTTTAGTGGCAAGCTATAAACAGTGTGCACCGTTAATTGAATATGAAAGTAAGAGTAGCTTCTGTGATGCATTTTGGTTTAAATCAACTAGAAATACAAACTTAGATGTAGTTAAAGTAGTGCATCAAGGGTATTATAGGGCCATGATACAACTTTGGTTTTGAGCTTAGCTTTGCAGAACTACAACAGTTAGTCTCCTAAAAAAATAAAAATCTTAGCTAGGAGTTGTAATTATTTATTTTATGTCTCTGTTTTCTATTTTTAAACATAAGCATTAGTATAAGAAGACTTTACTACTATAAAGTCTACTACTGACAAAATATGGATATCTGTCCAGTTTTGTTTTGCCTCCTTTTGTCTGCACATCACAAATTAGCCTTTATGTTGTTGTTGTAATATTCCCCTACATGGGAGCTTTTCTTCATTCAGTGCACAGGATAGATCTTGCTCTAGAAATGACTGAGTGTTGTATGGAAAAGGAGATTGGCCTTCAATCCTAAACCCTCTACCTCATAGGTGTAGTAATTGGAGATCACATAATGGCCAAAACAGGGCATTAGAGGGTTGTGTTTAAGGTAGTTGAAAATTGGTCTTGAGGTTTCAGTCATTTCAGTGCTCTGTCACAGAATTTGCATGTGGTAAGTCAGTTATAGCTGACTGTAATGTGAACATCTGTGAGGACTGTGTTCATACCCTCTGGCTTTAAGAATATGGACTTTCAAAAGCTCTTTAGTTCTGAGGAGTGCTAGGGACTTCTTGAGGCTCGTTCAGACTACCATGATATGTTCAGCTGGAATCTGAACTTAAACATCTCATCTGAGAAGCAGATGTTGGATCCAGTGATATTAATGCAGACCTAGCTCATTTATTGCTTGTTTTCATATGCATCTTCAAGCTATGAAGTTCTGATTTGCAAAAATGGTATTACTCAGAGTGTGGACTGAATATATGAACTATGATGTTAAATAATCTTAAAGTGAGAGGCTGAGGATCTCAAATCAGGCACTCAGTAGGCACATACATTCTTGGCCTATATTTTAATTTCCCATCCATAGGATGGGTTTCACATTTTTGTCTCCATCTCTTAAGAGAATTGTGAAAATAAACTAGTATTGTGAAGAGTTCTACGGCAAAGTGTTTGTGATTATTGACGTTCCAATTGCAACAGCTGAATGCTATGTAGAAAGTAAAGCTCAGGTCCATGTATTGAGCAAGCAAAGCAAAACAAAATACTAAATTGTGTTCATCAAGTGAATACAATTCATCCTGTCCGTGGTGTGCAACAGAGCTGTCGCAGGAAAAAGGAAATCACGCAACTGCAGCACGCTGCCTCCGTGAGGCATATGCACAAGGAACTTGTGTGACGGCTGAGGTTTCCAGAATTAGAACATTATGTGTGTTTTCTAATTTGAAAGACGCTTCACTTTGCATTTCTAATGTGTTTATTTCAAGGGTGAGTTTGTTTAGGACAGAGTATTTTAGTCACTGGAAAAAACTGTAAAACAAAAAATCATGCAGGACAATGCTGATCCATGTCAGCAGGCGTAATTAGATTCACCACGTGAACTGCTGCTGATCCCTCTGAGCAAATCCCACCCTATTCTTCCTACCCTCAACAAAGTCCTGCTTTTATTCCCTTTTATTTTTAAGCCATACAAGTTCCTCTGGTCCTTCTTTTCTCTCAGATGGGCTGAAGGGAGCATACTGATTAGGAATGCAGGAGAGGCAGGTGTCTTCTTGAGATAGTTCAAGAACTTTGGCCCGGCATTGCCTCTAGAGACAAATGGTTGCATGTGCGGGCAAACTTCCCCGGAATGGAGCATGGTCAGAATGAATGCTGTTTTATTGCAGTCAGTGATTCTCTGTTCAGCACATGCATGCTTTAATTCAGGGTAAATCAGACCAAATAGCGACAGAGAAGAATTGCATGTTCTTGTAACAAAGGTCATAGAAGAAAAATTTTCTTCAAATATAGAAATACAAAAACATCTAAGAAAAAAGAGAAAAATAGGCTGGTTTGTTTTGGTTTGGTTTGTGGTTTTTTCCCTACTTAATTTTTTGCAACAGTTTGAACTTTTGTTAGATGAAATGGCCAAGGCAGATATTAACAGTTTGAAGGAAATGTTTGACATGATTGTTGAAAACTTGGAGGAGTCTATGTAAAATTGTGAAGGAAATCTATTACGAGTTTACCCAGAGCTCATTTCTTTGTTTATTTATTTACAGAAAAATATTAAAATAACCAGAAGTGATTCAAAGCAATTTCAGAAAGCACTTAAATGCATATTTTGATTGGTTAAAAGCACGCTGACTAGAATAGCAAAGGGTCTCTTGTTGATACTGTAACTTGCATTGCACCAAAGAAGTAAATATTATATTCACACGAGAAAGTGAATGAAAATACTGATAAAGAAGGAAAAACAATATTCACTATGTGGTTTTAGTTTGTAACATGCATTTATTATGCCATCAGTGTATTGAGTTGGAGGGTAGTCAGAGACTTAAGTAACAGGGACAAGATTGTTCTTGTAGAGAAAATGTATTCTATTCTACTGGTTTTAATCTACATCTGTATGTTGCCATCATTTCAATTTTTAGCATTGCTGTTACCATGTGTCCTCATAATATAAACAGGGTTCTGCTGCACACTAAACACTTAACATATCTGTTTTTCTTTTTTTTACTCTTGATTTTATTACTTAACTGCTCCACAAGTATTTGGTTTTCCCTGCTACACCACAAGAACCTGACCAACAGCTTACTATTAGTTTTGCTCTACAGGCACGTCATTTTTTGCTTTCCCATTTCATGTGAGAGTCTCTGCTGCGCTGAGGGAGTGGCACAACAGTTATCTGCATCAAACAGCAAGCATTATCGAGAATGCAACTTATGTCAGAAACACTGGGCATAACCAGAGCCATTTAGCCAGCAATCAATTGCCAAAGATCTTTGGCAACCACAGAAACTATTAAACTATGTTTAGTTTTGAAAGTGTCTGTTAGCTGTATTGTAGTGCTTAAACATGTTGAGGACAATATGTATTGCATTCTAGTTAAAGGCTTTACATGGAGTTCTGCTGTATGTGATTATCATTTATACTTTAACATTCAGCTTCGTAAAGGCCTATTAATTCTTAAACACTGAGATAAGAAGACTACATGCTGCATTTATAAGAAAAAAGAATAATTTCAATTAAGGTATTTGACCCCTCTAAAATACACTGCTATACTCTAAACTGGTAAGTAGAGGTGATTTTGAAGAAAATAAAAATCAACTAGTAGGCTAGATCACTGACGCTCTTTCTCAGGAAAAAATGGAAGTTTCTATAATATCACTGCACTGGATACACGTATCACAACCTTTAGTTATAGTGCTGTATGGCTAAATTCTCTGCTTTCAGCACATACAAGTATCAAAGCTGTACATTTTTCTTTAGTGACAAAATTCTATTTCTATTATGTTAAAATTGGTGAGGACTCTGCTAAACAGCCTAAAATGATAGCTGGGAGATAACATCTTTTCTTCTGAGTTGAAGTGCAACTGTTAGTATTTTATATGATTCTTCAGCCAGAAAATCCACCTTGACTCTCTGAACCGCAGGGATCTGTGCTCTCATGGTTGGAAGGTTGAGCTCAGGTATAGAATGCTTGGCTCTTCAGCCTCTCTCACAAGTCTGCACTTGTGGTACAGTTTAAAACATGATATTTCAGTCTTGCAACAGTCCTGTGAGAAAGATCTTTAATTGCCTAGAGATGAGGTGCTGAGACTCAGACATTAAGCAAGTTGCCAGGTTTTTCCAGCAAGTTTTTATGGCTGCTGGTGCATACTGCACGTACATGTATATGATAAAACAGCGCATTCATGGAACAGACAGCCTCAGAATGGAGCTGTGGGAATAGCAACCTGCAAAACTGGTTAAGTCAGACCTATTTCCAACTGGCTCTGACCCACAGAAAGCTGGAGGGAAGGCCTGCCACAGCGCTCTGAGCTCAGGCCTTCAAGACGTTTGCTCTGCAGTCTAAGTGGGGATATCCATCTGCACCAGTGATTACTGTCTTCCTGGGAGACTCTTTTTAGCTATGACACTTGAACCAGCTTTACAGTTACCAAAAAGTACTCTTTCATACACCTTGTTGCCTTTCCACTTTGGGGCGTGCAATGCTGCTTTCCTAACTTCTCCAGTGGATCCATTCCAGTTTGGTTGTGGCTTAGCAAAGGGGATGTGGGTTTGGATTATGGATCCGGAGCAAAGCCATGAGTAATTTAGGTTAAATTGCATAACCAGCTGCTGGAAAAGAGACGTATGTACCAAGTTGTCAGTGAGCTGTTACTAGAATAAAACCAAGCCATTTCCACTGGAGTGTTTGTGTTTTCATTTGCCTGTGCAGTCAAGATGAGGCCTATGACATCAGGTTAGGCAAAATTGTTTCCATGACAAATAAGCAGGATAAGTTAATAACCAGTGTTATCAATTTCTACAGGTATGCGGGAATTCTCCTTGGGATCACAAACTCTTTTGCTACTATCCCAGGAATGGTGGGGCCAGTTATTGCCAAGAACCTCACTCACAATGTAAGTCCGCTCATTCTTTTTCCAGTTGTTACTTTTTTCTTTATCTCCACTGAATGGAAATCCTGTCTTCTCAAGTCTGGGTTGTATATGTAAGCTGTGTTCCACTGCTACGAGTGACTAAATAAATAAAGATAAAATCAAAGACCCATGGACTTCAAAATTTTAGTGACTCACCCCTTATATACTCTAGGAATAAACGGAATATGTCTTTATCTCACTACAACTCTGCTAAAATGCCAACTGGATGAGACAGCTGTGATTTTTATTTTAGCAAGTTAAGACATGTTCTTACTTGTTTGTTGGTGTTTGTTTTTTTTTTTTTTTAAATCTGTCTCTCTTGTGAGGTGTTGAGTTGTAAGGTCAACATTTGTCAGATGACTGAGGAACTAGATTCAGATGTGTGGCTTTCATAATACATCCCTTTATACATACATTATGGGATTAGGAACTTCAAAGGTGTGTTTTACAAGACAGCTAAGTTTAACAGTGTTGGATTTTAATATTAAGATGGTTTAGTCAAAGGATGGATTGGTGTAGGGAAGGGGAGCAAGGAGTTGTTTGAAATTTCATTTTTAAAGTTTAAAAAAGCAACTATATGAATTATTCTAAAATATTTTAACAAAGGAGGATCGGAAGGTTAAGTTTATTGATAGAGCTGAATCTTCAGAGTTGGTGATAACTCCAGTAGTTTCCTTAAATAAAATTTGAAAATATTCATTAACACACGAATCTAAACAAATTAGTTCTTCCAGGCATCTTGACAAGTGGGATTTTTTTTTTGTTGTTGTTTTGCTTGACGTTTTATTCCCAATACTAATGCAGTGGTTTGTTTAGAAGTTTATACAGTAGTCAGTTGGAACTAAAAAAGAAACCAACAGAAAAACAACCCCCAAAAAAGGTCTAAACCATCTACATCTTTATTTTAAAAGAAGAGAACCCCCCCCAACAAATTAAAACAAACCATGGTTTTTGTTACCCATGATTCAGGGTGGTTTTAAATACTTTTTTTTTTTTTAATGTTTAGAGCATTCATCTTGAAATCTGAGTAAAGATACCTACCTAGTTTGGGCTAAAAAGCTTGTGATTCCGGAATATTCACATAGTAGTCATAAATAGCTTACTGCATAGTACAGAACATTTCAGCTCTTGGATCACCTGGCTTGAAAGCAAAGTGGTGTTTGCCCTTACAGTACCATTCTCTGAGCATTTGTGTAGCCTTTGTGCAAGTGTGAATTTTTATATGGAGCTGGAATTATAAACCGGTCCAGATATTCTAATGCAGTTCTGATAGGACTTAAAACATAGTCTTAAAATGAAGTCAACTGTACTAGTGATTTGATCTTTTATTTTTATAGTGCTTTTATGTTGCTATGAAACCACGCTGAATAGCATTTACATTTAAAAAGGCATGTAGCGTTGATTTTAAAATTACTTTTTCTTGAGTGTGCAGCTGCAAATTGACTGCATCCTTTTTTTTCTTTCTTCCTTTTCACAGAATACTGTGGAAGAATGGCAGACTGTTTTCTATATTGCTGCTTCTATTAATCTATTTGGAGCAATTTTCTTTGCATTATTTGCAAGCGGAGAAGTTCAGGACTGGGCAGTCAGTGGCTATCACCTGCATTGAAACTGAAGGAGATGTTGAAATACCAAACCTGTGCTGAATTCCAACATGCTAGAATTACGTGACCAGAAAAAGTGCCTTCCCTACTGATGCCTATGAATCTTCAGAGCTTTTTCAGTTAAACTATTTTATCTGTATATCTTTTGTACTCAAAATCATTCGACAGCATCTGTGCGCTATTTCCTAACAAGAAACTATTTGGATTAAATGTAACCGTTTCATGCTAGGACTTGATATCAGATATATGACCAGAGACATTTTAAATCGGTGTGCTAGGCTCCAATTCTTTCCATTTTTTTATTAATATTTTCTGAATTAATGTGTAGGCAGATGTTTGTTGATACTGAAATGAGAGGAAAAAGTTAAGTGATTATGTAGCACTATAAGGAGGAATGTCTTGCAATGAATCGTACACAAAAAGTGGTTTGATTTATAGGTTTTTTGCTGTTTAAAAATCTAGAAGAGCTCTAGTTTTCTACAATCTTTTTATAATGCTCTTTGTCAGTGGTTTAATTGATGTCTAAGAAATTCACACACAATTTTATTCTACTTTACGCACAAGTTTTCAATATATAAACATTCCTTTTTTCATGAATACAGCTTCACAGTTGATACAGAAACAATGAGGAAGTAAAACATACCATTGTGACTGACAGAACAAGCCATGTGTTACAGTTTTCTGTGCTGCAGCTTTTTTAAATAGGCCTTAATTTTATTCATCTGTGCAAAGAAGAAGCAAGTACAACTCTGTGGTTTAAATCTAGGCAGTGTGCAAGAGTGAACTAGAAGTAGAATGTCTGCATGCTCACCTTAAAATAACTTTCAGTTTGGCAGTTCATTTTCTGTCTTTTCAAATCAATGCAGTGGAATTCTTTCCTCTTGCATGTGGATGTGTCAGCTTGTCAGTGTAAATGCTACAAAATAAGGCCAGTGTAGGGAATAATGAGGAAAATGAGTTCTCTAACAGCCTAGTTTCTTAGCTCAATAAGAGTAAAAAAGAACTAGTGCAATAACCTGGTGCTGTTAGTCTCTTATCAATGTAGAATTTGACACTCAAGAGCATCCTTTGCACAATGTGCAATTAAACACCACACAGTAGGATTAAATAAATTGTGAGAAAACAGTGGCCTTGTGAAGAACCAAGTGACTGAATAATCTTGTAGTCACAACACAAAGGAAAATTCCTGTGCCAAAGATTCCTGGATTGGATCTATTTGGTAAAAAAGAAAAACCAGTGGGCTCTGGGTTTACCACCAGTCCAAAATAAAAGCCCAGTACTAAAGCTGCTCCAGTGGAGCCTACCTTCCTTCATTTCTAGGAAATGACATCTGCCTCTTCTTTTTAGCTTTAAGAGCCATTTTGTTTTGACCTTCCTTGAAGTGTCATGTTCCATGATGGTGGAACTGTGTTTAACTGTGTGTTTGTGTCTGCAGCGTTTCCACAATAAACAGTGTGAAGTCCACATTAAACCAGTAACTGTTCCGTGACAGTATGTTAAAGCTATATTGTGTCTTCAGTGCTTCCACAATAAATGGATTATTTACATGTGCATCTGTTGTTGCAAATTACTATCTCCCTGAAGTTAGAACACCATTCTCAAAGTGTGCTGAATATGACTGATGACTGGATTAAGGGATGGATAATATTTTCCTGGAAGATTACCTGCTCTAGAAGTTTCTTGTCTAGCTTCATAGGTGAGTCCCGTCTTCTACCTGATACTGTAATTAAAGGAATAATTTCACTTTGCATTTACAAACATATGTGCTCTTTCAGTAGCCTTGGTTAAAAAGGATGGGAAGAGTGGTTACAAAACAAAACAAAAAACAAACAAACAAAAACAACAACAAAAACAAACAGGGGGAAAAAACCCCCCACACTTAAAAAAAAACAAGCAAGGCAATATACAGACGGTGCTATTTTGCCTGCTATGAAGTTGGAAACTTCCATCATTTCCATGAGTTCAGAAGATAGGACTGAAAAAAATTGCTGTAAATCCTTACACTATTTCTAAAGAAGCTACAATTAACTCAGTAGCACATATCTCTGTCCAATTTTATTTTTATACATATCAAAACATAGGCTGGTATTCTTACTCTTGATCAGTGGTGCTCTTAACCCTTAACAATAAAACCCAAATAACACTTAAGTCTGATCTTTCTGCATCATGCTCACAAAAAGGAAAAGCTGTAGGAAAAAGCTGTCAAAATATTTTCTACTGGTCATCATACTGTTTTGATTGCATTGCTGTGTTTGCACAGCTTGCTCCATCAGTTTTTAATCTATTTAAAAAATTTCATTTTCAGAAGTAAGGAGTGTTTTGAGTGCCTCTTGCAGTTCACCTGTTGGACAAGATCTTGACAAAAAATTGGGCATTTTTTTCTGTGGTGACTGTTTTCCTGAAAACATTTGTGATTGTTGGTTTTCTTGCTGTGTTTCCTTAACAGGTATACCAGAGTAAGTCTTGGTTTCTGTTCCACCAAGAAGCTCTCTTAAGTAGGATGAACACCTGGACTGAGGGAAGTCTGTTCAAAACCAGGTTTCAGAGCAGGAATTGAATCACTGGTTTGGAAGCAGGTTGTAGTGCTACCAGGTATTTTTAAATGCATTCTTCTTACTTTTTTTTCTGACACAGTTCTGCTTAAGTATTTTTTTGAACATTTAGTGCAGAGTTTTACCAACAATAGTAACAGAAATGGAGTAACTCTTTACAGAATATACTACAGCATGCAACATGGATATGGACCCAAGATCAGAATCATGGTGTTTTACAGCTTGGAAAAGTGCCTTCATCAGGCTCTTCAAAAGAGGAAAAGCCATGAAGTAATGAGTGTGTTTTTTTTAATTTGCTGTTTCTGTATACTAACTGTCAGTCATGCAGCTTAAAGAAATCTGAAGTATTTGACACCAAAAAATGGGATGACTTATGTAGGCTTTTTTAATGCTGAAGTAGTGGAGGTTTATGTAACCTTTCATAATGTATAGGCACTTATGGATAGTGCTTGCTTATGTAAATGTTTCTCTGTAACTGGTAGTAATGGTATTTGCTATATGAAAGGGTCATCTTGATTGATTTCACAGAAGTTGAATTGTTCCTGTGATGTATCTTTTTTTCTGGCTGCTTCTCTCAATCACTTATTTGTTTATATTCTAGTTTCCCCTCTTCTGCTTTCTGGGAATGTTTGTTTTCGTGATAAATGAACTAACCTTTGAGTTTAACAAGTCTTCCAGTATTTTTAGAATTTGTCAGCTCTGAGTGAACTAGCCCTCACATAAGGTAAGTGAGAGAAAGTTCATATGAGAAGGTAGCATCTTTTGTTAGATCACTTAGATTATCTGGGAAAGAGAGAGACATGCTTTTAAACTTCAAGCCTCTTCTATATTTTGAGCTTAACCACCAGAACTAAGAAAAATTACTGTTGTGTTTTGTAAGCTGTTACCAGTGAGTAGCATCTCAAGGGGATCTCTCATTTCTCCCATGTACCTCTATCTCAATTAGCCTAGTGTCTACCCTTAATTCACATGATTTGAGAGCAATCAAATCAAACAAAATAAATCGAAATGATTCTCACTCAGTTTTCAGCTGGCCATATCTTTTTCTGAGACCTGTCTGTAAAGATGCTGTCTTTATTAGTACAGGGCACTGGCCTGAGTTTATACTGAAAAAGGTATGTCTGGCTTGAAGAACAGAAAATTGCATAATTTGACATGAATGATTTGATATCAACACATATCCTATTACTGCGCTCAATGGGAGCCACACTGGCAGTAGTATATTGACCAGCAGTAAAGTAAAAGATAAAGATAAGTAAAGATAATCCTGAAGATCGAAATAGGATCTTATGGGGATAATTACAAAGTGAAGTTGTCTAGCCTTGTGATCTCTTTTATGGAGAAATACAGGATGATGTTTCTTTAAAAAATGTATTTGCTTCATCCAACAAATCAGACCATATCTGAGTCAAAGCTTTGCTGATTTGCCTGCTTCATAGCACTGTAGAATGTCTTAGGTCGGAAGGGACCTTTAAAGGTCTTCTAGTCCAACCCCCCTGCAGTAAGCAGGGGCATCTTCACTAGATCAGGTTGCTCAGAGCCCCACAAAACCTGACCTTGAATATCTCCAGGGATGGGGCCTCCACCACCTCTCTGGGCAACCTGTTCCAGTGCTCTACAACTCTAACAGTAAAGCATTTTTTTTCTAATATCCAATCTAAATCTACCTCTTATATTTATTTTAATTTCTTGCCCTGTATGTAGCCCAGGTAACTGTTTTATGTCAGGGTCTTATAATATTATAAAATATAACATTTTATAAGATTCAAATAGCCAGAAAAAAGAACTGCAAGAAGACACCAGTTGTGTAGTAAACACAACTGGTGTTTTGGTGGGCACACAAAAGGCATACCGGAGGATAAAAAAAAATGCTACCTTGTGTGTTATTTTTGAGAAATAATTTTTTTATCCTATGTAAGCACCCAAAAATGCTGAGTTGTTTTTTGCTTCTCAGTAGCCTACTTAATGAGATTACACATAGGTAGAGTTCAGCCCTGGATTGGACACAAAACTTAACTCAGGTAGTGGAGTAATTAAAAAGAAGGTTCAGGTACCAATATGCATTTTCAAGTGAATGCAGATTAACTTTAGGATAATTGGTAACTTTAGAATAATTGGTAACTTTGCTCTTATTGCAAAATCACCTGTGCAAGGTTGCAACACACAGCAAGAGAGGGTATAAGTGCCCAAGGCATAGTAATAGGAAGAAATTGTATCTTATTAAGCCTAAATTCTGGTTGTCTTCCCATCCCTTTAAAAGATAGCTGTTTGCTGTAGAGTGGAGCTAAGTGAAGAGTGGTAACAGCTATTCATAAAGCATTCTTGGAAGGAAATTTCATTAAAGGAATTTCTTAAAATATTTTTTTCTAGTATACAGAGGTTTCCATGTGGCTGCTTCAGAACAAGAAATGAATATATTATTTTTTCTGGTCTTTTTCTAAATTAAATTCTAATGTAGGGTCTTAATAATCTTAGCGCAGCCAAACTTGGATATCGTTATGTTTTCTGGTGGAAAACATGGTTCTGTTGATGCTTCTCTGACTAACTCTTCTGCTGAAGCATTCTACCAGTAAATGACTAATCTATCTCTGAATCATCTTGCTAATTGGGAAGACTTAATAGATGAGGAGCCAGAGGGTTTGATTGGCTTTGATTGGAGGAGGTGGTGATGAAAAGGGGGGTGGGGGGAACCCAACAACAAACCCACCACAACGTTTCTCCCACTCCTTTTTCCCTGACCATCTGGGCTTCATGGAGAACAAGAAGGCACAAGTGCCTTCCATATCTGCAAGTTTAAACAGTGGATGCTGTGAGGGGGGGGAAAGAATTTGCCATGTATTCATTAAAAGGAAATTAAGCAAGAGTCCTGTGCAACTGATAATTTGTCTGCAGTGAGGGAAAACACAGTAGTCTAAAAATCGTAGGTAGTTTTTGTGAGTGATGTGATGATACAGAAAGCATGTTTTGCAGATCAGTTCAAGACTGACATGGCCTGTCAGTGTTTCACAGGCATCTGGATAATGCCCTTAATAATTTGCTTTAACTTTGTCAGGACTGAAACAGTCAGTTGGAGTAGGTGGTCTTCGTAGGTCCCTTCCAACTGACATACTCCTATTCTACTCTCCTAACTCTGCAAGTCTCATGGAGCATGAAGTAGCTTTAATGCTCTTATTTAAGCAAAACCACTTCAGTTGCCTTTTGCATGATGGGCTGGGGGTGAGGAGGAGGAAAAGAAAAAACAGATGGCACTTCCTTTAATAACATCAAAAAAGTTTCGTCTTCTGAATGATCTTAAAATTAAACTGTGCATGTACAAAATGGCACCAAGTGAAATTTGGTTTTGACTTGACTGACTTACAGTGCTTTAAAATTTGCATGTTGTGTGTTGTCAGTGCATCTTCCATGTTTGTTTTGTTCAGCTGGGAAAGTACATAATAACTTTAAGGGGAAAGGAGGGTGATTTTTGCTGTCCAGTAGAAAGGAGCTAATAATATGTTGCTATGCTCAGATAGGGTGGAAAATAAAGCCCATAGCAATTATAGAAGAATGTATTATTTGCCACAGTCTGATATGCCATGAAGTCCCTGTGATTACCTTCATCATAACTGGCTTTTATTTTGCACAGTGAAACACTGCTTTTGCAGTCAGCAGGCCTGACTGAAGGTCTGACACTGAAGCTGAAGGGTTTTTTTACAATATCCTTAACTGGATAACTGGTTCAACTGTAAGCTGAAGTATGACTGATGTGGAATAGCAGTAGAAGGGCTTAATTTCTGGTCTGGAGAGTTATTTAGTTAGCACCATCTTTGTCTTTTTCTTTCAGATTGAGATGTGCACATTTTGGAATCTACTTCCAATGCAGTTACTTATGTTAATGTTTTTTGTTCTGAAAATAGCTTCTGCTTATGCTTGTGTGGAGAGAATGAGAAATATTCAAAGATACTTGAATTGTTAATACGTAGCTGGTAGAATTGCTAAGCATCTCTGCATTGTTTTGAAGGTAAAGAAAACTAGCAAATACAAAAGGTACATAGCAAATGAGCAGGATCAAGTTGTGGAATAACGTTCAGGCAGTGATAGCAGTGATAATTTTGCATCTCTCTGTAGAGTTACATTGATGGCAATGGTACTTTAAGCAGTTACCAAGAGCTAAGCTTCTGCTAATTTGCTCTGTAGTATGACCTAAAGCCAAATCAGCAATGGAGATAGCATGTGGCAAAGCTGTGTCATCATTTGTAACTGGTGAAGTCCATGTCGCTGGCAGCAGAACTCAGTTCTCTGTCATGGGCCTAGCCTCTACTCCTGTGGGAGAAGTGGGCTTGAATTCCTGAAGGCAGAGGGTAGAAATCACACTCCTTCCCTTTATGTCACAGACAAGAGGAGAGGGGAGCGGTGGGGGCTGTGATCAAATAATCAGCATTTGCTCCCTGTATTAAAAGAAAACAGGCAGGTTTGGTTGGTTGTTTTTTTTTTTTTGGTGGAGAACCCACCTCATCAGTCCATTCATCCTCAAGACTTGAGAACAGAGGAGTGCATGATGTTTGTGGAGTTGTGAAATAGTTAGAAAACGGGAGTACCAAGCAGCTGTGTATGTACACATATCTACATACTGTCCATATATATATATGTACATATATATATATAGTTCTGCCCACACTGTCCATATATATATATAGACANATGTAATCGATATCTAATAAATTTGCATGCATTACTACATTCTTGGGGTTCACATTATCCATTCTTACTGAAGCAGGCTGTGAAAATAAATCCACAGCAGTCTTCTTCAATCAGACTAAAATCACAAGCCCCAGAAACTCTTCACAGCTCGCCCCTTAATGGGGGTGCTAACATCAAAGGTTATTTTTGTCCACTGAAATACCAACTATATTAAAGGAGCAGTCAAAATGCAAGCAACCAGTCTGAATTGCTGGAACTGAATTATAAGCAGCTGGCTTCACTTCTAACTGAGGATCTAAGTCGGGTGGGGGGGGGGGAGCAACCGACCAAAACAAAATTCCAAACTAAATCCATCTGTCTGCTTCTACTCAATGAAAGTTAAATAGTAAGAGTGTCACTTTGAAGCCCAGATGAAAGTTTCACTGTTCAGAGAATGTGCAACTAATACAAACACACTTTTCTAAAGGCAGCTGTCTTCCTCCAGGAGACAAAAATAAATCTCTACAGGTTTCCTATTCCTCTGTGCCTGTTTTAATTCTTCTGAATCACAGAAAAAAAAAATGACGCAGAATCACAACCGCATGCACAGATGGCTGGTTACTGTGCAGCTCCTGCTGTTCTGAGGAGTTTGCTGTTTGACTCATGTCTTTTCAGCTGAGTCATGAAGTCTAACCATGCAGTTGTACCTCTCTTTGTCTCGGGGCGCCAGGCAAGGAGGCTGCGGTTCAGAGCAGCTCTCTCTGGCAGCGAGGAGACACAAAAGCGGGGATTTAGGCAGCGCGGTGGGGCAGTGCTGAGCTGGTGCATGCTTCTGCAACAGTGCACAGCGAGCCGGGGCAGGCCTCTGCCCCAGCGCGGCCGTCCTCAGCCAGCACCCCCTCGCCTACCAACCCCGGAGGCACTTTCACACGTGTGTTAGAAGGCACAGGGAACAGTATAGGTAAGGCACTATAAGGATTCACGGCAATCGGATGAAAATAATTTCTTCTAAAATGCTGATCCTTAGGAAATCTCAAGATCAGCTGGTCAATTACCTCAGTCAATAAAATTTCTTTTCACTTTTTGCAGGTGCCTTTACTGCACCTGATTTTGATCTGAGAACTGCTCACAAATCACAGAATGTTAGGAGTTGGAAGGGACCTCAAAAGATCATCTAGTCAAACCTCCCCGCCTGATCAGAGTCACCTAGATTAATCTAGATTGGTCTTGAATACCTCCAGAGCAGGAGACTCCACAACCTCCCAGGGCAGCCTGTTCCAGTGCTCTGTCACCCCCACAGTGAAGTTGTTTTGCACCAGATCTTCCCAAACAGGCCTTAGTCGTGCCCCAACGTATTCTCTGAGGCCCCTCCTTTACCCTCCCCGCCCCCCCCCCCGCAGTCTGTGTGAAATCGCTGCCTCTAGCTATAGCTGTGTCCGAGGGCCTTTGCTTTAAATGAACATGGCTTCAGGTTGAACCCTAACCTTCATTTTCACCCTCCAAAGGAAAGAGGCCCAGAGTGGTAGTTCTGCCCCTATAAAAGTTTGAGTAAACCTACTTGACTAATTCAGAGAGAAAAATTACATTTACTAAGTAGGCAGAAATGTAATCGTTACATGATACATGAATGAATGAAGAGGCAGTCTTCACTGTCCAGTGTTTTGCATCTGATTGATTTCAAACACTTTGCAAGTATCTTGGCATTGTAGTGCCTTATTGCCTTTGCTCATGAGATGATGTAGTATAACAGCTACTTGGGTAAGATGGGAGAGCAGGAACCAGTGCAGCAAGTGACTTGCTGCTCTTCAAAGCCTCTCTACCTTGCAAAACTGTAAAAAGTCAGCAACTGGCTTGTGACTTAAGTTAGCAGGTTTATGTGCTTTCAGTCTTAGACAGCCAAGCTGCGAAGCTGAACAGTTTTCTCTTGTTACTCTTTGTCAGGGTACATAGACAGTTGCTTGCACCGCGGAAGGGTCTTGCGTCTAGAAAACAGGTAATGTGGGAGGGGAACCAAAAGCTAAACACTGGCTAATTTTTTATGAAGGCACAAGCTAGGGGTCTGAAAGGCTCTGGCACAGCGATAAGCAGTGACATGTAATGTCATGCAATGCCATAGGTAATGGTTCCTCCAGCAAAAGTGTCTGGCCAGTGCAGTGTCTGTTATCTGCATGAAATTAGATTAATGTTTTATATGGCAGCTAAGTTAAAAATTGTTAAGGACATCAGTATGATGCAAGCCTGTTTTTTTCAGTTAATTGACAAATTGGTAACTATGTAATTGATTCCCAGTATAGCATAATTCTGCTTAGTATTTGGGGAAAATATAATACTACTCAAACTCATTTTTTGTGTGGAATGTGAGTCAGTCATGTGATCCTTCTTAATAATTTTGATATCCACACTGCAGCTATTCACTTTTAAAATGAAATTCAACAATCAAAGCATAAAAGGCACGTATAGATTAAACTGTCTTGTCTAGCAAGGAGTGAGGAATTAAAAGGCAGAATTTTGTGTTATATACTGCAAGTTATATTATTTATAATAATTCTCATTGTGAGGGAGTTGTCTCTAGAGTTTCAGTAAGTTTATGACTTCCAGAGCCAAGGGATTAATTTATTCTGGTTAATTTTTCTTTATGTCCAGTCACCAATTCTTTCTGCCATTTTATTCCACCGAACTATGGAGGTGGAAACTTTACAATCACTGCATCTGTGGCAAGTTTTACTCTTATATCCACATTTCATCTTTCACTGCAGACAGGACTTCCTGGCAGGCAGGGAAGGACTCACCTCTGGTTGAAAGGGGCACGGAATGTTTTTTGGGTGGATTTGTTGTTTTGTTTTTTTTTTAAATCTCTAGTTTCTGTTGTATTCTCAACAAATGTAGTGTTGCAGCAGAAATTATATATACCTTAAATTAACCAGAAAAAATGTGGTTATGCTAATAAATGTTTTGCTTGCAGGTCCAGCTGCGGTAATGCAAGACCTGCTTTATAATTCATCTACTGGGAATTTTTTGTCTGTTTTGAAACCTGACATGCCTATTAGAAGGTAACTGAGAACTGTATACCGACACTCTCAAGTACAGTCATGAGAGAATTTTTTTTTTTTTGTTAAACCTTCTAGGTACTTTTGTACTTGCCCAGCATGTTGAAAGAACAACAGGATTATAAATCAAAATCACCGTGGCTTACCTTAAAAACCAGTTCCACTGCTGCTTGGACAGTAGCAGAAGCAAATTCTGTTCTGTTGAGCGTATCTGGATAGAACCACCTCAAACCATTCTATATGTATGTTAAGGTAAAATGAGGGTGGTGTTATGGGTAACTCTGATAATCTGCATAGTGAAAAACAGATTTGATCTTTTTTTTTTTGCACAGGTCTGTGGTTTCTCTTTTCTCACTTTGAATTAATCTGTACTTTCTGCATTGAAAACTAGATTCTTATTCACAAATTGGTATCATTTGGGAGATGCCCCTATATCCTATATATGCTATGGAAGGACTTGGGAGTGCTGGTGGATGAGAGACTCAACATGAGCCAACAATATGCTCTTGGGGCCCAGAAGGCCAACTGCATCCTGGGCTGCATCAAAAGAAGCGTGGCCAGCAGGTTGAGGGAGGTGATTCTCCCCCTCTACTCTGCCCTCGGGAGACCTCACCTGGAGTACTGTGTCCAGTTCTGGAACCCCCAACATAAGAAGGACATGGACCAGTTGGAGAGGGTCCAGAGAAGGGCCACAAAGATGATAAAGGAGCTGGAGCACCTTTCCTACGAGTACAGGCAGAGAGAGTTGGGGCTGTTCAGCCTGGAGAAGAGGAGGCTCCGGGGAGACCTTAGAGCTATCTTCCAGTGCCTCAAGGGGGCCTACAAGAAAGAGAGGCTGTTCAGTGGGGCCTGTTGGGACAGGACAAGGGGTAATGGTTTCAAAATAGAGGGAGGGAGACTTAGACTGGATATTAGAAAAAAAGTTCTTTACTGTAAGAGTGGTGGAGCACTGGAACAGGTTGCCCATGGAGGTGGTGGATGCCCCATCCCTGGAGAAGTTCAAGGCCAGGTTGGATGAGGCCCTGAGCAACCTGATCTAGTTGGGGGTGTCCCTGCTTCTTGCAGGGGGTTTGGACTGGATGACCTCTGGGAGTCGCTTGTAACACTAATCCTTCTATGATTCTATGACAGTAGGAGAGGCCCTCTGGTAAATGTGATATAGATGTTGCTTCTGTTCCAGGCATGATCTGCATTTCTTTTTTCTGAACCTAGTCAAAGCAGGCCACTTCACTGCTGCCATTCTGGGAGACACTGAAGATCCATCAGGAATGGTTTAGAAACTTTGTTGTTTGGCTGATGATCTAATTTCAAAGCAATGCCATAGGTTGTTGTCATAGTTTTGTTTTCATACTGCATTCTAAAGGAGCCCTGAGGTAGTAGTTCTTGTAATAATAATAAAAAAAATCACTGTTGTATCTCTCTTTTGCAGTGATTTCCCCCCATCCCCAGGCTGTGCTTTAGGTAGTTACCGGATATCAAAATGCATCATGTCTGGGAGACACAAAACGTGGAAGAACGGAGTGGTTTGTAAAATTGAAATGGAAAGTATATTAGGTTGATATGGCCTTTAAAAAGTTACTTAAGAATATAGATGATGGAGTGTTATCAACTTCTGCTTAAAGGGTATGTATATTAGCTTAACTGCTCTGAAACACCAAAACCCTGGTTTGGCTCTTTTAAGATATCCATGGCATAAGAACATGGTGGGGATTAACACTTTTTTACTTTTTTGTCTGTCTTTTTTTTTTTTTCCTTTTAAACCTCTAAGCAAAATTCATTGAAACTCTGGATTCATTTGGGCACATCTGTAATTGTTGCTTATTCAACATCTTAAAAGAATTAATTGAATAGAAAGCGAACAATACATGATCAGATGTAATTGTTGCATATTACCATTAATTGAACCATGCGTGTACCTGGCTATTGCCTGTTGTTGCTTGTATGCTTTGAGCTGTTACCCTTTAAGTCCCAACATTCTTTAGCAGGCATTGTAGAAGTAAAGAAAAGGAAAAAAATTTAAATTGAAGGAAAAGGAAACTAAAAAAGGAAATCCCACACAACTCCTGGTTCAGAACTTAAAATTCAGGCTGTAGAGATGTCACAAGATAGATCAAGGTCCCTCTAAGATGACTAAGATGGTCTGACCTTAGTTATGCACACAGTGAAAAGTAATTTAATATTGTTGCAAAATTGTGAAGCTGTAAATTATAATTCTTTTATTTGTGCTTATTACCATTGCGTTCTCTGCTGAGTAAAGAATGCTTAAGAATTAGCAGTAGAGAAACAGATTTTCCATGGAAACACAGTCAGAATCTTTTTGAAAGAGCTAAGTATATTTTCACAAGGCTTAAGCACAGAATGCATGTCTGGGCTTCTTAGGTATGTTTGCAGTATGTGACAAGCTAGATCAGCCATGATGCTTATAATGGTCATGTATCTTAGTCAAGAGAATAATTAAGAGTGTAATTTCACTTTGTAGCTAATCTGATGTAACTGAGCCTTGTCACCTAAATTATATATCCCACTTTCTGTGGGTTGATCATGGAGTTAATTTGGTCAATTGGGTGACTGATTTGAAAACCTTAAAAAAACGAAATTAAAAAGCAGCAAGCTTTCCCGTGGATAATGTCACTGCTCTCACCCCGCTTTAAACTATACAATCACTAGATACAGTGCAGGAGATCTTTGGGGAAAGGAGAAATGCAATTCTTCTGACAGGTATTCACAGCTGCATAGGTTTAGCTTTGACGTGGAGTAACTTTCAGCTTGCTGAAAAGTTGATGTAAGCTTAAGAGAGAGAATTAAATATGTATTGGAGTAGACTTTCTTTTTCCTTTCATAATTTTTATACTACGGTTTGTCTCACCCGTGCTGATTGCTGTCTGCTTTGTAGGAATGTCATTATTCGGAACTGTTGTTAGTGGATGCTGTTTCTCGAGGATATCCCAGAAGGAAAAGGGAAAGCAAGTGAGCAAGAGTTTCTGCTTCCGTTTCTGTTTCATATGGGTGTGTGAGTGTTGCTGGGCAACGTGACTCACTGCACGGCTGTGTGAAGTCAATGGGACCGTGTTAGCTTGCAAAGCAAGTATAAACTATTTTCCATAAATAGTGATACTGCACTTTGTCTCTAATGACTCTACAGAGCTAAATTTAGAGAAGGAGCAGGAGAAGGTTTACTTTCTAAAAAGCAAAATCTCTTTAAAGCTGCCATTTCACTCATGCACCCCTACCTTAGATGGTGGGGGGGACCCCTATTCACATGTGGGGGATTGTGAATTGGCACTTGTGTGCCCTCCTACGTGCTTTGTAATTACAGTGCTGGTACCTATCTATGTGTAGTGTGCATGCACAATTAGGTTTTCTATGGCAAATGACAGTGTATGTACATAAAACAGCTGGGGGCTGATTTAATATCCTCTGCGCTAAATTGGAAACAGCATACAGTGTTTAAAAACTCAGGTCATCTTGGGAATTGCGCAGACCGTGATATGGAGGCTGCCCAGTAACCAAGATAGACCTCCTAGGTCTTCCTGCGTTGCACAAAGGGGATCCTTTGATTGCGATTCAGAGTTTCAGCAGTACAGGCTGTCTCCTGCTGAGAGCAGAAATGTGCCTGTCTCAGGCAGCAGAGGACAGTAACACAGGGCTTGCTCGCATGAATCGGTTTGTAATTTTCCTCTAACTCGTACTGTCTTATTCTTACGTGTTTTGCTTATTCTGGGCTGTGGGATATCCGCATCAGCACAAGCATACAGTTTGCATTCCCCTTGTCTGTGTCCGTCCTGGTTTCCATCCCGCACCCCAGTATCCCCCGTCATCGTGGCCTGACAGGATGGCATGTCAGCCTTGGCTCCCCTTCACTATGAGATTTGGCCTCGGTGCAGAGAGCTGACTCAACACCAGTTCCCAGTCTAAAGGGGCTGAAGTCTACTTTATGCAGCATGTGGTACAAGCTTTTAACCTCTGAAATGCCATTCCTTTGTGGACTGCCTTGGAAAGCCACAGCTGTTTGTTTTTCACAAGGATTGTTAGGGAAAGGACTATGAGGAGTAGCAGTGGATAGGACTGACCTCCCTCCTAACGTTAGTTGATAGTTGCTGTCATGGTATCACCATGGGAAAGTCACATGCGCTGTTTTTTAGCATTCTTGTGGTTGCTGTTTAGAAACTGCTGGAGAAACCAAACATGTTTTCTAGCATTTCATTTTGATAAGAAACCAGTACTGAGTAAATGCTCTGTAACAGCATGCCAGGATCTGCTCCATTCCTAATTGCTCTAACACTGGCACAGGCAGTGCAGGAGTTTGTAGTACAAAGTTTCTTCTCCTGTCTGTCGCTTTTAGCTTGACTCTTCCTTGGCTAGTGTTCAGTACTGACTATTCCATTTCCTTTCACACCTCTCAGTTACATGAGCTTTTTGGTTTCCAGTAAAATGTATTTGATCATCTAGTGTGGAGGATGGAATTTATACAACAAGATGTGTGATTAGTGACTGAAATATTTGTGAACTCCCACTCAGATGTGACTGCTATAACTAAAAAATTGACCTTCAGTGGATAAAAATGCATTAAAGACCTGGGGAGATTTCCTTACCTAAACTGTGCAGGCTGGAATTACACTGTAAGAAATCAATTCATGATCCACAAGTCTTCTAAGTATTTAAGGCTTGAAGAGACTTTTGGTTATTTAAATCATAGGTAAGGAAGCCTTGTGATACTCAAACCATTTCTGATAGGTATTTTGGTGCTTTTAGGAAGCTGGGTACTGATGGGGATTCCACCAGCTGCCCATGGAATCAGTTCTAGTATCAGTCACTAGGTATCATCTCAAAGCGTGGCTCCTAAGATGGACAGAGTATCTCAGTAGAGGCTTTAATGAACGCTGAGTAGAAGGTTTATTTTGCCTATCTTCCAGCACTTCTGTTTATACATCTTGGTATGTTTGCTTTTTTCACAAGAGTAAGGCAGTGTTGACTCATGTTCAGTTTGTGATCCATTCTAACCCCAGGCCCTTTTCTACAGATCTGCTGGCCAGCTGCTATTTCTCCTGTGTTTGTGCAGTGAACTGTTCCTTAAAAAGGGCAAATATTAACCTTGATTTATTTCCCAATTATTTTAGACCATTTCTCTAACTTGCCTATGTTATTCTGAATTCTCTTCTTGACCTCTGAAGTGCTTAGCTCTCCTTCTCCCCCCCAAGTGTGCAATTTAAAATTGCATTTGTGTGTAATTATAACTGTATATCTGTACAGCAGGATAATGTCTTCCCACAGAGACTCGTTTGATACAACCTTTCATTGTGATATTAGCAATTACTTGGAGCACGTGTGTTCTTGACAACATGTGATCGTCAGCTGGTCTCCTGCACACCCATTATTTTGTCCAAAGTTTGCTGAGCTTACTTATGCAAGTTGTCTTTAAAGCATCAGATATTCCCTTAAGTTAAATGATATCCACATCTCCCCATCCGTGAGCCTGTTAAACCTGTCATAGCAGAAAAGATAAATTGGATGCAATATACTCCAAACCAGTCTGGGGCTGCTACTTACCAACCTATTATCTTCTAAAAATAGTTCATTTGTTCAAATATATTTTTCCAGGAATTTAAATTAGACTGACTGTTCCATAACTGCCCAGCTCATGTGTGTGTGCTTTTTCTATCTTTCTCCTCTCTCCCCGCCCTATTTTTTCAGTGTTCTGATTCTTCTCCGTTCCATACTTTTTGAAGATAATCAGTAGTAGCTCTGAGATGGCTTTAGTTAGCCAACTCTAACACAGTCTCTCGAAAATTCTTGGCCAGATGAAAGTAAGGGCATCATTTTAAGTAAACATCCCCTCTGATTCCCCTCATCCCCAATCAAGTTATTTCTCCTTTGCTATATTTTGGGGTTTTTGCTAATACCACTAAATATGGAGCTCTTCATCTGTTAGCTTAATGCTTTTAGCAAGCTGGTCCCACTGTTCATTGACAATTACAAATAATAGGCTTCTATTTCTACCCTGATTTACCTACCAACAATTTTGGGTTGTCTTTGTGTCCAGACTCGTGATTCTTCCTTTACAGGATTTTCTGTCTTGTGGAATTGTGGAGACTAAGCCAAACTTCCTTTCGGTAAACTCGGTATGGATTGTACAGGTCAGCTGTAAGTACTTTTCCAGATCTAGATTTATTCCCATAGTGCTTCTGTGAAACCTTTCCAAACTTTACTTGTCTCAAATCTAAATTCACTGAATAAATGTCAGGCATATGCTATACACACTAAATCTGAGCGAAGCTTCAAAATTACTTGACTTGCACTACTTCTGGTTACTTCAGTTACCACGTAGCAAAAATGATGCACCTGTGATTGCAGTGGAAATTGACCCTAAGGCCTGAGTGATGCCAAGACTCAAAACCACAGCAGCGTCAGGATGGGAGAGTGAACAATGGATGGCACTTCAGCTGAACAGCTGGACATGTCTACACCGTCCTTACTAGCCCAAGTCTTACATACAGCCCTTCTGCCTTTGCCCTATCCACCCACTGTCTTCAACTTGCAGCATATTTTTACAGTCTGCACCAAAATCACCTTTATTATGTTTCTCTCCTTTGCTGCCATATGCTGCATCTCAGGTTTCGTGTTTCTTACAAATCCCTTCTCTGAATCTACCTATAGACTGTTTGCCTCTACTAGGGTCACAAGAAGAGGCAGAAAGGAGTGAATGCAAAATGGCTGCAAGATGAGAATGGGGAATTACAGGGTTTCTGTGGGTGCACTTCCAGTTTGCTAAGTATACAAGCCAGCTCTAAACCTTCAGTGGTGAGAGGCAGTAAAAGTATCCTTGTGAGCAGACATAATCAGCAAAGCTCAGTTGCTGTGAGGCTCAACAGAGAACTCTAAAATGCACTGGGGGCTTGAGGTCCCATTTAAAGGTTTCATCAGCATAAAAAGACAAATACATTGCTTTTTGGCAAAATGATTTTTAGCACAAGAAAACAGAACTTTAAAACAAAGTTTTAGAAGTCCATGATAAACTGAGAACATGATCCAAACTGTCCTTACCCAGTGGATTTCTGTTAAGTAATGGCCACTTTTTAATGCAGATATTTTTTTCTTTTTTTTTTTTTTTTAATGCTGCCCTGTAGGTTGTTCTTTAAGTGCAACTCCTAGAAAGGCTTTCCATTGTTTTTTAGGGTGTTCAAAAGCTGTTAGGATGTAGTAAAAATGTGATTCTTCTTGGGGAAGAGGAGCAAATGCTGTATGTAGCCTGTTGAAAAACACTAATGCAAAACCACAGAACAGTTTAACAAATCATCTTGTTGGCCCTTAATAGCAGTGGTTACTTCCTCAGCTCTTCACCTTCATTCTGTGTTGGTGTCTATTAACTCTGCTTTATGCCTGGGGTCAGGTCATCAGTGGGTGTAAATTAGCCTAGCACTAATGAAGTATGTGTAAGTAGTCTGCAAGCGGAGGGTCATGTTTGGTTAAACTAAAGGAGGGTTTACTACTTGAATCTGAAGTCCTTCAGTTGTCTGTATGTATATTGACATTTGCTGCTCAGTTCCAGGTAGGTCTTCCTGAAGCAGCCACCTGTGAGGTTCTTGATTTCCCACTTAGGACACTTCTGCTCTCAGTCAGATATTCATGTTTTCTGGTTCAGTACTGCAGACCACCACAGAACAGAGTTTTCAATACAGCAGGTAGTTCTGGTCACATCGGCAGTACAACCACTCTGATACAAAACCTTTCAGTATCACAGTTCACCTGGCACTAAACATTCCATATAAACTAGCCTTCTCGTGTTGTGGTTAAATATGGTTTGAAAAGATTGTCCAAAGGATTAATTTTTCTTTCTTTCTTTCTTAAAGCTAACTGCCCTTTAGGCATTAGACCCGTTGTAAAGCTGGAACTGGAACAGCAGCAGTGCTTCCCACAGGAAGCTTGTTTTAGAGGAAACAATGCCTTTTTAAGAGGTTCACATTAAGTTATTCAGAAGCCTCTGAAAGTGTAGCTGCTTATTCATCCCAGTAATACTCTCAGAAGTTTTGAAGGCTGCTCTTTTATACCTCCTACTGTAAGACCTTATTTTCTGAATCTATAAACAAGGTCAGCTATGAGATCAGACAAGGTTGTTGGGGGTTTTATCCAGTCAAAGTCTTAATGACTTCCAAGGTTTTAGGGGTTAATATTGTGCTGCTCCCTGAGAAAGTAACTTAAAGTGTTGTCTTTACCGTTGTCTCTTCCTTTTACCAAGTAATTTCATTTATATAAAAATACCAGCTACTAGTACAGAGCTAAATAACTTTCAAAAGTAGCACTGTTTTTTACAAAGTTTAGGTTACCTAACGCAGTGCAGTTAAACCTTTTTTTTTTTTGAAGCAGGGTTACTGTCTAATCTCTTCATACATGAATAACACTATTATTCTATTAATTGTTCCTTCATTTATTAAACAGATGATTGTAAAACCCGGTAGTAAACGTAAGGATCACGAAGGGAAAAGGATTTCATAACATGTAGCTGTTTTTTTATTTCTATTAAGAATCAGTGCATTAAAGAACACTTATAGATGGAAGTAAAACTGTGTGCTCATGCTATAGTTTATGTCAAACCTTTGGACTAATGTCATAACATGCAATAATTGCAACCTAGGGGTTAGAAAGCATTTCACACTATATATGAGGTTAATTGTATTACAGAATGATGGTGTGTACCAGAACCTTGTTTTGCTAATCACCAGTCACTATTGGTAATTTTGGACTGCTTTTCCATCACACTTTCTGAAAGAAAAAAAAATCAAGAAATCAGAGTGCCTCCTCCATAAATAGTAAGCTTGATAAACTGTATTACCATATCTGTGTTTAAAGTCTTGTGCTTGTAGATTCTGTTTGCTTTCACTCCTGAATGACCTTGATTGATGCATTTAAAAAAGTTGCAAAGCTGCTGCCTTCCTCTGCACAGGAGTCTGGCCAAAAAAAGATGCCACTTCTTCAGAAGTGCTCAGTGAGCACATCTTTTGTTTTTTTAGTGTGATTTCACTGGCTGTGACTGTGTTCTAAGCTTATAGGACATTCTGTATGTTCTGGAGCCACACACTAATATCAAAGTAATACTGCAGTAGTTTCTGTGATCTCAAAATCCAGTTAACTTTTATTTTTAAAATTTAGATATACTGACAGCATAACTTCACTTTCTTATTATATGATGTGAGATTCCTTTCAAAATGGTGGCTATGGTGTACGTTCCTACAATACAAATGCTTTAGAGAACACCTCTATGTGTTCTTCTTACGCAGCAGGCGTATGTGGCCAGTAGGTTATTTCAGTGTAGCATATGCTCACCAGTCATTGAGGCAGAATGAGTCATTTTTCCCCAGAAAGTCCTCGTATTTCTGAAATCAGACTGTATTTAATAATCAGTCATAGAATCATCATGGTTGGAAAAGATCTTCAAGATCAGCACTGTTCCAAATCCGAAAGACTGTGGCTGCCTTAAATCCCTTACCTCTATTTCTTCCTTAGTGTTTCATATCAAGGAGATCAGTTTTGCCAAACGAACAAAACCTATAATTTGTAGCAGGCTATTTGCATGCAGGATTCAATCCAGTGTCTGCTTATCTGCGTTAGTTGAGAGGATTCTTCAGAATGCATTTCCACAGGATTATGTGGGGCTACTCGTATATCTGTAGCTCCCCAGCTGTATAAATATTTGTGAGATTGATAATAGGAATGTTCTGCTAATAGAATGGACAATGAGAGAGATATACTAATTGTTGAATAAAAACATGCTTTAGACAGATTAAAGGGGAAATAATAAAATTCTTTTTAAAACTCATTTAAAGATATGGTGGGGCGTGTGTGTGTGTAACCCAACTGTTGTGGAATTGAACTAGTAGTATGGTTAAAAGTTCATACAACAAATTCTGCTTTCATAGCTTTCAGCTGTGTACATACCACAGAAATTGCCATCTTAAGAAACACATACCTCTAAATGCTTTTATTTATGAAAGTCTTCTAAAAAAATCCTTAAAAGAAATGTGCAGTTCAGTAAGAACCATGTTGAATCAGTAGCATATTTCCTGCTTCCTCTCCCTTTGGAGGCACCAGTCATTGACTGCATTTGGAAAGTGTTAAACTACCTTTGTATGAGAATGGATAGTTTGACAGAGCAATCCATTAAAAATACCCCCTACTGAAATACACATTTTAGAAATTAACTTAAAACCATCTTGAATAATAATGCTTTTTAGCTGTGTTTACAAAGCACCTTTGCTGTGTAGGAGACTTGGAGAATGACGATTAGCTTTCTTATAAAAGAAGACACTTTTGGTCCTCAACCTGAGCCACTAAATCACTTTCTGGAAATGGAAACACATTTCCAGAATATGATTCCCACACCCCCACACCCCTTTCCTGCCTATTTATGCCCATGTCCTCATATACAATGTCTGTGCTAGTGACTACCCTAAATGTTGGTGTCCTGGAAACATGAACCATCCTGCAGGTCCTCACTACCTCAACCACTAATCTCTGCCTTACAACATAGGAGGGGAAGAGAAAGAACACAATTTTATTCCTTTCTTAAAAACTAATGAGTTTGTTTGCCAATAACTGAACTTTTTTCCAGATTTAACTCTGAAACTGGATTTGTGTGTGAGTGTAAAATCCATATTCTAAACTCAGGATCTTCTCTAATATGATGTCTCTCAAATAACATTTGGGTTTTGTTTGCATGTGTTTGGTGATTCTTTTCATGAAATGCACTGCTGATGGTTGGGTTGGTTTTTTGGTTTTTTTAATTTTGCATGTGGAAAAAAACAGACATTGTGAAAACACTTCAATTCCACATCAATCTATGAAATATGTTTATGGTGCTCTATTGTAGTGAATTGATGCTGGATATATCTCAGCTAGAGAAACTTGGAGTCAAATGAAAGTGTAAATGCATCAGATGCTTTAATTTTGTTGGGGTGTTTTGCTTTTGAACCAGAAGCTATTTCCCTCTTTTACAACTGCACTCTGAAGAGCAAACCAGCAAATGAATGCGAATATAGTTGGGTATATGTGAGTGGTAGAGTTGACACAATAGAAGGAAAGGAAGCCATCCAGAGGGATCTGGACAGACTGGAAAGGTCACTGCAAAGTGTAAGGTCTTGCACTTGGGCCAGAGGAATCCTAAACATATATACAGGCTGGGAGAAGAGCTCCTTGAGAGTAGCCCTGCTGAGAAGGACCTGGGGGTCCTGGTGGAGGAGAAACTGAACATGAGCCAGCAGTTGCTCTTGCAGCTCGGAAAGCCAATGGTATCCTGGGCTCCATCAGAAGAGGGGTGGCCAGTAGGGACAGGGAGGGGATTGTCCCTCTCTACTCTGTCCTTGTGAGGCCCCATCTGCAGTACTGCATCCAGATCTGGGGCCCCCAATTCAAGAAAGATGTGGAGCTGTTGGAGAGGGTTCAGAGGAGGCCACAAAGATGATCAGGGGCTGAAGCACCTCCCTTGTGAGGACAGGCTGAGGGAGCTAGGCTTGTTCAGCCTGGAGAAGAGAAGGCTGTGGACCTCACTGCAGCCTTCCAGTACTTAAAGGGAGTGTATAAATAGGAGGGGAATCAGATTTTTTACAAGGATAGACAGTGGTAGGACACGGGGGAATGGATTGAAGCTAGATGAGGGAGTTTTAGATTGGATATCGGTGGGAAGCTCTTTACTAAAACATTGGTGAGGTGCTGGAACAGGCTGCCCAGAGAGGTGGTGGATGCCCCAACCCTGGAGGTGTTCAAAGCCAGGTTGAATGGGACCCTGGGTAACCTTGTCTAGATGCAGGCCTGGAGGTTGGAACTCGAGGATCCTTGGAGTCCTTTCCAACCTAGACTATTCTGTGATATGCAGCTGCTTCTGAAACAGGTGTGTAGCAAATCTGAGTAAGAAAGCAGAGCATATAGCTTTGTTTATTTTAGAGATCATGCTAAAAGAATAAATACTTGTTCAGCTTCTCAATTTAATTTTACTTTAATAGGTAGAGGAGATGTTGGATAATGGATTTTTCTTACATCACTTAGGAGCAAACCAGAGAGCAATCCCTTGAAATCGTGAGGGGTTTTATTTCTAATGACGTGGGCTTTTTTTTGTGACTCCTCATGGCCGTGATTTCAAACGTAATTGTCTAGGGCTACCAGTTTTCTCATGGGGGCAATCCTGGCAGTTTGAGTTTCTTACTTAGAAGTCACATAGTCTGAACGCCTAAGGTTTGCTTTGTGTTTTGTAACAAAGTTTTCCGAACCAAGTTTTGTTCCAATGGTACAAGAAAAAGGAGAAAAGGTTTGGTTTTGTTTGGCACTTTGAAAGCTAAACGATGCTGGGTTTCATTCTGGTGCAAGAGGCTGCTTGGAATGCCCGCTCCGTGCCCCCCACCGCCGGCTCGGGGCCACTTGCACCATCCCGAGCCTTCCATCACCTTCAGCAAACAACGACCGCCGGCGCGTCAGCCCAACTAACGGCACAGTTCCCATCTCGCCGGCTGGCTTCTTCCGCATCCCTAATAAGGGCCTTAATTACTCTGCCCGAGGCTATGCCGCAGGGACCTTCTCTGGCTGCTGCCTCCCCCGGGTCGGGACCGCGGTGCGACACATCCCCAGCGGCCCTGCGGCCGTCTGTCCCTTGCCTCCTCCCGGGACACCCCGTGCTGCTGCTCCGCCTCGCTTCGGAGGAGGGACTACCGTCTCGCCGGCGGAGCTGGAGCCGTTTTCTACCGCTACGCGGGAAGGAAGGGGTCACCTCCCCTTCCCCCGCTCCCACAGCGCGGCCCGGCACCGCCCCACCGGCGCCGCTGCCTCAGTACAGCGCGGGCTGTGGCGGAAGAGCCCCGCTTCCCGGGGGATGCCGCGGAGAGGGACAGGGAAAGGCCCGCGGGGCCCAGCGCCGCCAACACCTCAGATGTGGCGGGGGGGGTGGGGGCGAGGAGCACCCTTTGCCCTCGCGGCCGGGCGGGGCTGCGGAGGCGGGGCTGCGGGGCCGCCGGGAGAGGTGACGTGTCCCTTAGGCCCCGCCCCCACCCAGGGTATATAAGGGGTGGCGTTCACGCCGTCGGTCTTTTTCGCTCCGGGTTTGC
>VXBZ01003023.1:387243-407131 GCA_013399135.1 Heliornis fulica
CCGGGCCCTGTGCCCCGGCCGCCGCGGGTAACTCGAGCCCGGCGGCGGCACCGCGGGGAGGGGGCGACGCGAGGGGCGTCCAGCGGGGGCCCCCCCCAGGGCGCCCGCTCCGCCCTTGCCCTCCCCTCCCCCGTTGGGGCGGGGCCGGGGCCTACATCCCGGCCGGGTCTGCCGCGCCGCCCTGCACGCGGAGCCGCCATGGCTTCCTGATGCCCCTCACCCGCGTCCCGCCGGCCGTGGTCGAGGCGTAACTGGTGCTTTTTTGGGGGGAACTTGGCAGGTGTAAATTCTCCTGTGCCGAAAGACCTTGACTGACGTCTAAAATGGGTAAGGAGAAGACCCACATCAACATCGTCGTCATCGGCCACGTCGATTCTGGCAAGTCCACCACAACCGGCCACCTCATCTACAAATGCGGCGGTATCGACAAGAGAACCATCGAGAAGTTCGAGAAGGAAGCCGCTGAGGTGCGTGCGCCTGTGACTGACAGCACAGCACAACTTAATGGGGCGCAGGAATGAATAGCTAGTTGCAAAACTTCAGTTGCAACCTGACTTGTGGCCACAGGGAGGCGGTTTGGCCACCATCGTCCCAGTCGCTGAACAAGCGCCCGAGTGTTGTGTGGCCACGGGGCGGCGGTTCGGTTGCAGCTGTCCCTGTAGGTGAACAAGTGCTCAAGTGTGGAGTGTGCCATAACGTTACTGCTCGGAGCTCACGTTGAAGTGTAGAGTGAGGGAAGGGAAAGGAATGGTAGCTGAAAGCAACATCTGCATAACGGTCCCTAATTTCAGTCTATATGTTTAGTTGAGGATAAAGATTAAAAAAGCTGCTTTGCTAAGGTTTGTTTCTAAAAAGCAGAAAGGTGTGGATTTCTGTGTTGTAACCTGTAGATAGTCTTATTGATTGTATGTATAATTATTTTTTTCCTGAATACTACAGTGTAAATTTTAAATGGCCATCACAGAATGAAACGCAGTAGAGGTTAGGCTGAGTGGCAGTTGAGTGTTGATTATCGTAGGGATTGCTTTAGTGGAAGAACACAGATTTGTAGAGGATACTTGATAGTAGCGCTTAGGCTCAAGAGATCTATCGTAAAGATGTGTTGGTGCAATTAACAAGCTGTCAAGAAGGCTAAACTGTCATCAGGTTAAATAACAGCATAGTTGGCATCTCTCACTCTTGCCAAGTGTATCTTGTTGCTTGTCTTGGAAGCAGACACATTTTTTGGTATTAAACCACTTACTATTCTTAGGTTTTGATCTGCAGCCTGCGGGTGGTCCTTCTGAAATCAATGCAAATATATTATCTCTTTAAAAAAAACTTTAAAAATGGGGGCTCAAAACTTTTTTTTCACCCATAGATGGGCAAAGGTTCCTTCAAATACGCCTGGGTCTTGGACAAGCTGAAAGCTGAGCGTGAGCGTGGTATTACTATTGATATTTCCCTGTGGAAATTCGAAACAAGCAAATACTACGTCACCATCATCGATGCTCCTGGGCACAGAGACTTCATTAAGAACATGATTACTGGAACTTCTCAGGTAAGTAACTTAGAACTCTGGATTGTGGGAGTTCAGGAAGGTTGTTCAGTGTTTGGTTGGATGGAGGTGGGGGCATCCTTTGATACCTTGACATGTGTGCAGGTGTTACAATGAGGGATTTGTTTTCTTTCTTCTCAAAGGCCGATTGTGCTGTCCTGATTGTGGCTGCTGGTGTTGGTGAGTTCGAGGCTGGTATTTCCAAGAATGGGCAGACCCGTGAGCATGCCCTTCTGGCCTACACCCTGGGTGTAAAGCAGCTGATAGTTGGTGTCAACAAGATGGATTCCACCGAACCACCTTACAGCCAGAAGAGATACGAAGAGATTGTCAAAGAAGTCAGCACTTATATCAAAAAGATTGGCTACAACCCAGATACTGTAGCTTTTGTGCCAATTTCTGGTTGGAACGGAGACAATATGCTGGAGCCAAGTTCTAACGTAGGTTTGATACTTGTGTGCGTTAAGGAATAATAACTTTTATGTTTTGTATATAAATATAATTTAAATAATTGACACTATTTTACAATTTTTTGGATATGTGTTTGGGAGAACTCAGGTTAACGGTTGAATCCTAGTCTTTTCTAGCTGAGTTTCACTAAATTGGGTAGACAATTCATGCCCCGGCCTGGTTTGTTTTCTTCCAGATGCCCTGGTTCAAGGGATGGAAGGTTACCAGAAAGGATGGCAATGCCAGTGGAACCACCCTCCTGGAAGCTTTGGACTGCATCCTGCCACCAACTCGCCCAACTGACAAACCTCTGCGCCTGCCTCTTCAAGATGTCTATAAAATTGGTGGTATGTGTTCTATTAAAACTTATCATTTGCCAACAACAGCTCATACGTGGGGCAGCAATGCAGTTGTTTGCCTGAGAGCTGGTTTTTTTTTAAGTGGCAAACGTGGAATGCTTGGCTCAACTTATCCTCTAAAGGCATGTAGTCACTGAGTTGGATTTCTAATGTTGCTTGTCTTTTGCAGGCATTGGTACTGTACCAGTTGGCCGTGTGGAAACAGGGGTTCTCAAGCCAGGCATGGTGGTTACATTTGCCCCTGTCAACGTTACAACTGAAGTAAAATCTGTTGAGATGCACCACGAAGCCCTGAGTGAAGCTCTGCCTGGTGATAACGTTGGCTTCAATGTGAAGAACGTGTCTGTGAAAGATGTTCGCCGTGGCAATGTTGCTGGTGACAGCAAGAACGATCCTCCAATGGAAGCTGCTGGCTTCACTGCACAGGTAACTTCCAAAGGTGTTCGGGTTATGTATCTCAGGATTGTGAAATGCTCGAGTCCTGTTCTGCCTTAACTAGTAGGCTGAGCTGTAATGTGACTCCAGCTTGTGTTACAAGGTGTATTTACTTGACCAAGTCATGTGAAAGCCCTGGCTTTAGGGATACATCAGTGTTCAGAGTTACCCTGGTGTTGATGTGGGTCTCCTGGTGTCATAGGTTATCATCCTGAACCACCCTGGCCAAATCAGCGCTGGTTATGCCCCTGTGCTGGATTGCCACACCGCTCACATCGCGTGCAAATTTGCTGAGCTCAAAGAGAAGATTGATCGTCGTTCTGGAAAGAAGCTGGAGGATGGCCCCAAGTTCCTGAAGTCTGGAGATGCTGCCATTGTTGACATGATCCCAGGCAAACCCATGTGTGTTGAGAGCTTCTCCGATTATCCTCCTCTGGGTAAGGCATCTCCTAAATGTGCTGATCTTGGGTCTCTGGAAAAGATGCTCCTTGGTTTCCAGTCTGAGGATGTCGTGTGCTTTGCAAAGTGCCATTAAGCCTGTGACTTTAATAGAAGCTTTGGAACCAAAGCTTTAGCAGGACAGGGTCATTCTCTAGGTCATGATGTGTCTCTGTCCCAGTGTTGTGCAGCTTGCTCATCCTAGGGTGCTGCTGGCTCGCTGACCCCAAGCTGCGTGCTGCCACTGCACCGGATGACTTAATGCTGTGGGTACGTAGTGGCCCTCAACAAAAGTCATAAACACTGTTCTTGTTTTCAGGTCGTTTTGCTGTGCGTGACATGAGACAGACGGTTGCTGTTGGTGTCATCAAGGCAGTTGACAAGAAGGCTGGTGGAGCTGGCAAGGTCACAAAGTCTGCCCAGAAGGCCCAGAAGGCTAAATGAAACTTCTGCCAATCAGCTGCCACCTCAGTCTTAATTGGTGGTGGAAGAACGGTCTCAGAGCTGTTTGTCTCAATTGGCCATTTAAGTTTAATAGTAAAAGACTGGTTAATGATTACAATGCATCGTAAAAGCTTCAGAAGGAAAGGAATGTTTGTGGACCATTTGTTTCGTGGCAGTTTAAGTTATTAGTCTTTAAAATCGATAAAATTTTTTAAAATGGAAACTTGACCAAAAAATCTGTCACAGAATTTGAGACCATTAAATCGAAACTTCAATGCTACGTCTCTGTGTTCTTTAACTTAATGTTAAGAAAAAAAACTACTTAAAATCACGGCGGGATCAGGAAGGATGAGTGCTATTAAATATGTTAATAATTGGTGAAGAAAATGCATAAATACCTTGTTTCTAAAGATAAGAGCAAAATTGGTCTGCAGGTTTAGTTTCAACAGACCCCAAGCCTTAGAGGTGGGGGAAAAAGCCCCTTGTGCTTTCATCTTTAAAGATGGTTTCTAATTTGCATAGCACAGATACAGGCACTGGTTATGGTGTTCTGGTGCATTCTGTGATTGTTGAGTAAAAGAAACCTGTATTGGAGGGGAAGAAGTAGCATGAGCAGAAAGACATTTAACTTCATAAAAAAACTAAACCTAACTGAAGAATTGAGCATTGGGTTCCCCAGAACTTACGTACATGGATTTGTCTGGCAGCAGATGTTTTCTGGGGAACCGGTTAACCCTTGTGTAGATCTGTCAGGAGTCAAAGACTTGTATCTAAATGTTTTCTAACATATATATATATATAAAAGACATTGGATAGCTAAATTTCAAAACCAAATACTGCTTGGAAGGAGGTGTTGGTGTTCTTGCCAGGTGATCTCGAAGGACTTGACCACTGCAGCATCCTGCTTTGCACCTAAAAGCTGAAAGAATCCAGTGGGCGTTTCCCCAACTTGGGGTGGTGTTTGTAACTGCCCTGCTTGGTCAGTTTTGAGTTACTGAGCTTCAGGGTCAAGGATGGTTCTAGCATGTCTGCCTGCAGAAGGTACTGGTGCCTTTACCTAAGCGTAGGTAAAGCATGGTAGACACATGCCGCTGTGACAGCATCAAATGAGGTGGGACTCTGCTCTGTACTTGTTACAAAAATACACATGTTGGGCTACAGATGGGGCTCGGTCAACAGAAGTGGATTTGGGGAACTAGTCCAGAACATAACTGCTAATTTCTGGATAAATAATACATCATTTTGGACTAGAAATACCAGCTGTACTAAAAGGGGCTTCAAGAGTAGAAGGCAGTCTGGCTTCGAACTGGTAAATGGAGACAAGCAGTGAATGGATAATCAGCTTGTGTAATGAGGCAGCTGTTTTACTAACTCTTAACGCGATTTCCCCACAAGTTCGAAAAGAACCAGAAAGTGTCTTGGAGGATTGTTGTTCCATGACACCAGTATGTTTGTTCTAACTGCTATTCTTCCCTTGGTTCTCCTTTCCTCCTTAAGCTGTGTGCGTGCTCTGCAGGAAGTTCTATCACTACTGCTTGGATAACCCTGAACTGTTAGGTTCATGCTGTTTGCTTTGGTTGGACCTTCTCGGTTTCTTTTTTTTTCCTTTTTCTCACTTTGTGTTTTAACTACAGCCAAGCCTTGGAGTGTTGCCATTTCTAAAGGTACTGATGTACAGTGGAAAAAAGTTGAAGCGCTTCAGGCGCTGTGGAAGACTCAAGTTCAGTAAACGAATCTTACCATCCTGATACTTCAATTCTAGAGGCTCCTTGGTATCCCCAGGGCCAGAGGAAGTACCTGGCTTCAGGGTCTGTGGCAGAGGTGGCATTGCCATAACAGCTGGAGTACTTTGCCCAATCTGCACACTTTTCAGTTAGACTACTGCTTCCTTTACCAAGAGACTGGTCAAACTGGATCAGTGAAGGGCAAAGTTGTGAGTGGGATGAAAAGAAAAATGGCTTTAGCAGGAACTGTGACCTCAGCGTTCCATTAGATTATGTTCTGTGTTTGCTTGGTTCCTGATGCACTCCCCCCATGTCCGTGCAGCAGGGTGTTAGTTTGGCTGGTTGTCCTGTCCCACCTCCACACAGCCCCTTGGCGTGAGACTCTTCAGCGGTGCATTGGGTTCCAAATCAGAGTGAGCGACCGATTTGAACTGAAGCTTTAAGTGTGAAAAAGGCATTTGGGCATTGGAAGCATTACTGGCTACAAGCAGGGGGTGCTGGAGGAAGAGCAGGGACTGAAGGCAGGTTCAGGCTGCGCAGCTGTTGTAAAAGGTCACTTCTCGCCAGCTGTGTGTAGGTCAGAAAAAAAAGTGACTGCAAAAGCTGCTGGGAAAGGGTGTGCTTTTTTCGTGGAAAATTTCCCCAACTGATGAGGTGTGAGGTTTGGCTGCCTGGTCTGGTGTAGAGGGGAGTGGTTCTGCTTCGAGGAGGGCAGGGGGGAGGGAAAAAGCTGAAGCCTAGAGCACAGCCAGTATCGCTGCTAACAACTTCACATCTGCGCAGTAAGAACAGGCACTGCCAGCGATACTAGCAATTGCTTCCAAGTATTCAAACCTCAGTTTACACAAATCCTGATTTTTTTCTTTTTTTTTCTTTTTCTATTGTAGTCCAGTTTTCCTTTCTGTGCACTAATGCAATGCCATCTCGATTCTCTTATTAATCTTTGACTACCTGGGGAAATTGTTAGACTTTTGTAAACAAAACATGGGAATAAAACTTAACTTCGGTAAAACTTATAATAAATGTTAATAGTTGAGAACTGTATTTGTCTTCTGACTGCTTATTTCTGTAAAGCAGCTTTTCCAGCTGTCCCTAACTGCCCGTGCCATCCTGCCGTGCTGGTGATGTTTATACAAAAGCGTGAAAACATACCGCCGTGCTGCCGTGGGAGCAGAGAAAGGGCTAGAACAATGACCTGGTTTCATGAGGTTTATTGCTGAAGGTGGCAGTGGGCAGCTGCAAGATTGGAGTGTAATGTCTAGTTCATGGTGCTTGGGGAGTCTGGAGGGCTCTTGGAGAAAAATTCCAGAGGTGTCTGTAGGGAGGTTTGTATCCAGGGACTCTGGTACAACAGCCTGATCTGCGCTGGGAAATGGAGCAGGTCAATTGTGCCGGCTGTGGTCAAGTCACTCCTTGCTCAGTTTTGTTGGCTTTTTTTGGTGGGTATTTTAGTCTGGATTAAAAGGGGCTCTGCTCAGGCTGCTGCCCTGGCAATGAAATTGTAGCTCAGCTTGTGTGGTGCTGGGAACCGGAGCGGGCGCTTTCGCTGAAACTGCAGCTCTACAGCTAATTGAGGTTTTGATCGCAGCTGGCTCAGCGATGCCGTCAGGCTGGCAAACCACTGGTGAGTTCTTTAAACACACCTGTTAAAATTTACATAGGGCAAGAACCAAACTGAACCTTGTGCTGTCCAGGGGTCTCCTTCCTGTTGTTGGTGCTGAATGCCCAGTGTCTGTTTAACAACAGCTGAAGTTTGATCTCAATCACAAATACAGTGTGACTGCTTTGCACTTTGGTTAGTGAAATGTTTGGGTAGTGCCTAGAGGGAGCTAGGGGGGCAGAGGAGGGAATGCTCCCGGCATCTTGGATTACAGATCACTTTATTTTCACATCTTCAAATTCCTTGTGTTTGGCTGCACCAAATAGTACTTTCTCTCCAGGAACTGCAATCTTAAACAACCATAAACTGAGCAATAAACAGAACCAATGTGACCACGGAAGATAATGTGCTGAATTACTGTTTCTCCTGTGATGCACCTACAACATGCCAAAGGTAAGTCTGGAACCTCTTCAGTTCAGGAGGAGAAAGAGACTATCCAGGGTGCAAAAGAGCTGAAGGAAAAATCACAGAATGGTGTGCATTGGAAAGGGCCTCAAAGCCCATCTAATTCCAACCCCCTTCCGCGGGCAGGGACATCCTCCACCAGACCAGGTTGCCAACCAACCTGGCCTTGAACACTGCCAGGGAGAGGGCAGCCACAGCTTCTCAGGGCAGCCTGTGCCAGGGCCTCACTACCCTCACAGGGAAGAAAAGCCTGGTAGGAAAAAACATCAGTTTCCAAAATACAGAAGCTGTGGGGGTTTACCCTTTTCTGAATGTTTTTCAGTCACTCCAGATTATTACTCCAATATGAATCAGTTACATCATTGCCTGCTTTTTTTTTCCTCACTGAGGTTACTTTCTCTGGCTCCCTATCAATAATTCTGTAATCCTTTATGTTTTAAATATTTACACAACATAATTAAAATCTGCTAGCTTCTCTGCACTGATAAGGTGACAGTTAAATGTGTGTTTTCCTCAAAAGCTGGATGAGGAGATAAATCAGACCGTCACTCCCTACAGGCAATCTCCGGCCTGAGGGTTGGGAATGGTGGGGCAGCAGTGGGGTGCACAAGAAGTGTGTGGCTGCTGAGGAGCTGTGCCCATGCTTAGCAGCTCTAAATTTGTACAAGTTTTGATTCTTTCTTCCTTTAAAAAACAAAACAAACAAACAAAAAACCCAAACCAAACAAAAAAAAAAAAACCAAAAAAAACCAAAAGAAAACCCAACCAAAAATTCAAAGGTATCTGAGCTTTCACTAGTGACCTCTTGGGCCGCACGTGTTTTTGAGGATGCTGTCGCAATAGGTTGGCCCTTGGGGTGCTGACGTACCAAGCTAGGGCTTTCACCTGGCTCTTCTGGGCAAACAAGTCCAGTAGCCTGGTCATCCGGTGGCATACATCAAATTAAAATTAGATTAGGTTTTTATGAATAGATTGTCTCTTGTAATAACCAGAGCCAGCTCACCGCTAACTCAGGGCCCTGCCAGGCATAGTCACAGTCACAGTCACCGTCACCTTCACCCTCACCTTCTCCCTTTCAGCCCAGTAAAATCTGAACTATTTCACACAAAGGGGAAGAGCCACAGCCTGTTTCCCCACGCTTGGTCTGCAGGGCTCAGTGTGGCTGGCTGGGAAGCACATCCAAACCTGCGCAGCAGGGCAACCCTCCCCTTGGGGAGAGGCTTCACTGCACGTCAGGCTGAAATATAAAATATACAATCTTATGTATTACAAATATATATGTAATATATCTATATATATAAAACACANTAGCATACACACACAGTGCCTACTTTCTCTTCTCTTTTTTTTTTTTTTAATTATTGCAGTTGCCAGAATTCTTAAAACTCTTCATTCAGTTGCTGTTTTGAAGCTGGATCCTAAGATAATTCCTTATTGAATAGGGTTAATGAAACCCCAAATGACTAAATATTCTGTTGTGATATGGTATTTCTAGGTATTATTATCTATGTATGTTGTATTATTTGTTATGATATAATTGGGGTGTTACTGTTAATATTTAGTAAATATTTTGGTATATAAGCTAGGCAGCGGCTCGGCTATCAGGGCATGGATATCCTGGAGAAAGAACTGCAGGTGTGTTTGGTGCCCATGTTCCCTCTGTGTCACACAGACACTTAAGTAGACTTTCCCAGAAAACAGAAAATCCATGGAATTTCTATGCTGGTGGCACAGCTGAGGAGAACTGAGATCATGGAGTGTGATGTGACCACTCTGCATCTGTTTCCAGCTCTTGCCTGATGCCCATTGCCATTGGCATTGAGGCAGCCCATGGCTACCCAGCCAAAGTCCCGCAAGCTGCGGTGAAGAAGCCTTGCTGAAGTGGCCAGCATAGCAGTACCAGCCATGGCAGCCCTGTCGCTTGCCACTCCAAAATCCTATATGCTTGTGACACAAGCTACCATTCCATCACACATGGCCATTTCCAAGTTAAGCCACGTAAAACTGCAACCAAGGAGACTAGTCACAAGCCTGTCATTGACTACTCACTCTTGCTGCCCTCCGAGGCACCGAGTGAGCTCACTTCACCCCCTGGGTCCATGCCCACTCAGTCACTGTGCTTCCCTGTCCCCAGCAGTGCCTGAAAACCAGCTGCTGGAGCTTGCACTGGCAGCTGTGGCCGAGGGTAGAACTGAACACCTTCACCCATTTCTTTGCCTGCCTCTCGCCTTCACCACAGCATTGGCCTCTGCTGAACCCTGCTCCGCCCAGAGAGATGGTTGTAGCCCACTCGTGGTGGCTCTGCAGACCTGCTCCCACAGTGCAGGGTGCTGACTTTGCAGGGACACAGATGGGAAAACTGAGGACAGGGACATGTTCGAGGCTGTGGTTCACCGCTGGGTTCACCACTGGGCATCCCAAGGAGACATCACAGACTCATAATGTCTATGCTGACGTCTGAGAAAGGGTGAAGAAGTTGCAGCCTTCATCTTTCAGGCTAGAGTTACCTGAAACTGGATGCCGTGGCAGAGCACTAGAAGCCAAGGCACCACCACGTATGGTTGCTGCATGGTGATGACTGTGGCGTCGGAAAGCCTCTGGTGGGAAGCCACATCTGTCCCTTCCCTCAGAGGTGACATGCAGGGTTTTAAGTCTACACAGCAGTTTAGAAAGAAAGGAGACAAAAGCCTCGCTTTGTTTCTTTAAAGCATCCCTGTGGTTAAAAAAAAAACACAGGTCAAGGATCAAACCCTTTTTTTCTCTGCCCGTTTTTTGTAACAGCAATTTGGGAGCAAGTCACCATGTTCCAGCTGAATGCCCAGGCCACCACTAACTTTCAGCACAGGAGGGGAAAACCACGTTTATTTCTCACTAGCCCTGTGAAGGGAGGCTCCCTAGCCTGTGGCAACGGAGGGAAACAAGTGCCCAGGACGCTATGCCCAGGCCAGGGTTTGGGGAGAAGCCCAGAGAGCACCACCCCGTGGGGGCCTAAGCTCACTTTGTATAGAAGCCACACCTCAGGCCTCGTAATAAATCCCCTGCAAAGTTCAAAAGCAGGCAGCATGATGGCTGCATTCCACCAGCCCCTGCTATTTACAGCTCATTATTTCACCACTATTGCTTAATTTACTTAAAACCCCCCACATAGAAACGCTCTAGCTATGATTTCTTATCACAGCAGAAGTCTTCTTGAACTAGAACCATTCCACAAGCACACAAGCCAAATGCATGAATCGAGTACGTGAGCAACAGCCAGGCCTCTGAACTCGCGCAAGCGCCACGTTTTCCACTTCAGCACATAAGGACAGCACGAACCCGTGTGTCTGAGCAGAGGATACCCTGTCTTCACGCAGGGGCTTGCCAGTGGCCAAAGGCCCACTTCATGCTGAAATCCAGAGAGTAGTTGTTGTGACAGAAGATCTGCTGGAAACCAACACACCCATGCGCTTCTGACTTCGACTGTCCCCACAGTTACTAGCTCTTCACTCTTTTTAACTCTCAGACAATGCCTGTCCATTATTAAACTACTACAAGTGAAAAAAAAGCCAAAGGCCACTCCTTCAGCTCTTCCTTCACCTCCTGCGCAGCCCAGCTCAGTGGAACCACCCTTCGATTTACAGGGGCGCGTGCGAGGCCTTCGCAGCACAGAAATTTCATCAGAGAAAGCGGAGGGAAAAGCGGCTGCTTTCACAGCAGCGTGTGAGGAGCTGCCCTCTCCGGACAGGCAGCATTGGAAGCCAGGTAGCATTGGAAGCCAGGTTTTCCTGTCAAATGACTGCTGACAAGAACTAGGAAACGCAGCTTTGAGATTGCACAACCTGCTTGAAAGGACGAAGGTGGCTGTAGGGCCTACTTCCTGCTCTGTAAAATACAGATCTAAGTGTTTTACAGACATGGGTACATCAAAACCCAAACACAACACAAAGATCATGCAGTGAAGAAAATGTGACCTTGCTTGATCAGAATCTCTGCCGCTTTGAATGGGCAGACACAGGATTCTGGGCTTCCTGGGACTCTCACTGTGGGCATCTCTGGAGCACCGTGCCTGGACCCTGTTGCACCACAGAAAGCCCACTTTACACTGCACCTCAGGCTTACAAGGCTGAAGGAACGCCTTGAGCCAACACAGCTGAGCAGAAAGTGGGCGACAAACATAAAGGGACAGATGCACATTGGCTATTCAAAGCAGTTCCGCTGTAAACTGCCCCACAGATCACATGCCTAAAGCTCCTCTGCACAAGGGAGTGCCAGGGGGATGCTTCCAGGTGGGCAGCCGGTGCCCCAAAGGAAGCTGTAAGCTCTGCCTACCCACCTGCTGCACCACCGGGGGTTTGCCAACAAGAACATTTGCTCTGACTCCTTTTTCAGGATGGGAAAGGAACCACTCACCCAAAGCAAATACAGGGGAAAGTCCAGGATCATAATTTCTAGGTGGCAGCTGTATACAAATGATTCTGATCTCAAGGGTCTTTCCTAACCTAAACGGTTCTGTGATTTAACTGCAACAAAACTGGTTTCCAAGCCTGTTGACCCAGTCAATTCAGGGGATGTTTGGAAGAGAGACTAGCAGCAGGCTGCTGCCCACGTCAGGCAAGGATTCAGTAGGTGCACAGCAACAGCCTAATTTTGTGGTTCCTGATGCACGTGACAAATTGGCTGCCCAAAGTGTGTCTCCTCCAGATCAGAGTTACATTACTGTCAGTTGCAGGACCAGTGCTGGTGAGAAACCCCTGATCCTGCAACCCTGGGCTGCCAAACCACCCAGCCCTGGCCCCCAGTACAACAGCCTGTCCTGGAGCCGAGGTCTCTAGGGCAGATTCGATGTGCCCCCTCTGCCCACGTTACGTGGGTGAATTGTGACCCAGTGAATTGCCAAAGCTCTACTGAAAGCGAAATGACCACCAAGTTCTTCAGCAAGTTTCAAGTTAAGCATTATTTATTTTAAAGAAGAAAAAACACCCCAGGGTGTGGTGTCTACATCCAGTCAGTCTCCTACGTAAGTTTAAATAGTGCCACACACATTCACAGCCAAGTGTTTTCTATTGCCTGACATCACCCTAAACATCAGACTGTGCATAAACATCCACTGCACAACCATGAACATGCACACCAAAGTCGATGGAACACACTGTCTGGCTCACATCCTTCTGAGCTGCTGTGGGTTCAGCCTGATAACGCTTCTCGCTTGCTTGCTGTCCATTTCCAGGATGCTCTA
Organism: Heliornis fulica; assembly: GCA_013399135.1. Lineage (NCBI taxonomy): Eukaryota > Metazoa > Chordata > Aves > Gruiformes > Heliornithidae > Heliornis > Heliornis fulica. The sequence goes on from VXBZ01003023.1 coordinate 399,911, forward strand.
GAACAGATACTGACTATTAGACATTGTCCCAAAGCGTGGAAGCCATTACAGTTTAGGTTTAGGTCCCTAACCTAAAAAAAAATACCCGTGTTTAGGTTCCTAAGTGTTTACTTAAGGTTTGCACATTCATTATCTTCATTTCACTCAGTGACGCTGCCCCAGAATGCAACTAGATCTGCCTGGGATATAGCCAGCATTGTTTTTATCTGTGAAGAGGCTTGTGAGCACCGGTGATCTCGCTATGTACTCTGGCAGGAGGGGTACACTTCTCTGCAGAGCTGGCTTAACAAAGGTCCTTGGGCTCCTCTTCAGAAAACTCTGCCGAAATCTGTCTTTGGGAAGTTGCTTTCTCCGAGTGTGTTTTCCCTGTACTTGCCAGCCTGGGGTAAGGATTTTAGCTTCCTTGTTTTCTGGTGGTCAGTTTTCACGTATCTTAGCAGGTTAACGATAGCAGCTGGTGTAATTCCAGGGATGCGGCTGACTGCACCAATCTGCGTGTGGGAACAGGAACTAGTTAACCAAGAACAGACCTTTCACACTCTGTGGGCATTCCTTACCCTGTTCTCCTCACTGCCCACATCCCTTGGGAAGACACAGAAAGGATTTCACTGCTTCTCAACCTTGCTGTGGCCCAGTGTCTTACCGTCTGCGGACGGTTGGAGTCCAGTTTTTCCCGCACTTCTGCTGACAGGGACGCATCAATGGCAAAGTAATCTAGGTCCTCTGGCAGCCGGAGGGCTTCATCGCGGCGCACTTCTTCTATTTCCTGCTGCTGACTGACCACACACCACTCGTAAACAGCTTTGATGGAAGATCAGGGAAACAAGACCAGATACAGATGTTCACGTGAAAAACGTCACTTGCAGGAATTCTTGGAAGCAAAATCAACAATTCCACAAAGACAGTCAAAAGCTCTTAAGGAAGTTTCCACTCTCACCGACTAAAGAGCTTAATTCACATCACTACCTTCAGAAGAAGTCACAGTCTTTAATTTGTTAGGGGAATGAAGACACACAAGTTGGCTTTTCCTCTCATCCCAGGAAAGGATGGTCTGTCTAACAGAGCAGTAAGGATGAAGAACTCAGGGGCTGTGGCTTATGGTGAAAGGTACATGCTCCCACAACAGCAATTAATTTCACTAAGCAGCAACATGAAACCCACTGGGATGAATGTACTGGCTCCCCCCTTACTGAACAAAATGCATGCAGATCCCACTAAGAGATCCTAAGACTGGGACTTTACCTTCTATTTTCAGTCTCTCAGCCAGTTCTCTCCATTGAGCAAGCTTTCCCAGGGGCTCTGGGACAGCCCTTACCAGCACCTCCAAGTTGGCCTCCTGATACTGAAGGATCTCAAAGGCACTGTGGAGAACAAAGGCAAGGTTTTACAGCAGGAAGAAGTCACTTGTGGAAGGCAAACTTATAGCTGTTCCCAGCTCAAACCTGTAAAGACCTCAGCAACCCAAGCTCACCCCCTGCTACTTCCTCCCCATACGAAGAGCTGTTAAACTCTTGATGAAAGAAGAACAGCAGGACAGATGGGATGAAGCAAGGGCATCGAGGGGAACATTTCACGCAGACCTTAGCCACCGGTTTAAAACAACAGAAAGGGTAAAGTTAGATAAAAGACAGGTAAGGGAAGCATGGGCCTTCCTGTGCAACAACAGCTCCTATCTGATGCTATCCTGAAATCACCTGCTGTCGTACCAAGCTTTCAGCAAAGCAGGAACCCACTGCAACAGTCACCACTTCGTGACAGTCTCAATAAGGACACGAGGATCTGACTGGGCTGGTGGAGACCCCCTTGCTGTGAGAGCCTGTCATCACCAGAAACAAGGCACAGCAAAATCACCAACAATCATACTTATTCTATAGACAAACATCCAATGTGTGTCTCATCCTGTAGGTGACAAAGCTGAAATCCTGAGTACCGACAGCTTCAGGAAAGATGAACAAATGTAGTGAAACCACCAGCCTGATGGAAGGAAGCATAGGTCAGGCCAGAAAGCTACAGCTGTAACCATTACCTGACAGGTGACCTTCGACCACTACTGATGGGCACTTCTGGTACTAACTGGGACCATCTGGATATGCCGAACTCAATGGATTTTAGTGTTGCAATTCCCTCCTGTAAAGCAGCTTTCATTTTAACTGCTTGTTCGTATCGCTGCTGTGACACACACCCAGCTTCTTCAAAACCTGCAGAGACAGATGGTATATCAAGTGATGTGAATCAAGTCCAACAACAGCCTAGCCCTGCCTAGTCCATCTCTAGACCATGTCCTCAAGCACATCTACTTGCCTTTTAAATACCTCCAGGGATGGTGACTCCACCACTTCCCTGGGCAGCCTGTTCCAGTACTTTACAGCCCTTTCAGTAAAGAAATTCTTCCTGATATCTAACCTAAATCTCCCCTGGTACAGTTTGAAAGCATCTACTCTGCCCTACTACTTGTTACCTGAGAGAAGAGACTGACCCCCACATCTCTGCAACGGCCTTGCAGGTAGCTGAAGAGAGCAATAAGGTCTCCCCTCACCCTCCTTTTCTGAGGTCTAAAAAGCCCCAGCTTCCTCAACCGCCCCTCACAAGACTTGTGCTCCAGACCCTTCCCCAGCTTTGTTGCCCTTCTCTGGACACAAAGAGACTTTGTAGGAGACAAAGTCTACAACCAGGCAGTGCTGCTTGCTGCAAGAGCTGCCAGAGGTACTGTAGTAAGTACCTCTGTGGGTAAGCCTGGCGTCAGCATTGTCAGGCCGGAGGGACATGCGGAACTCCACACGGCTGGTGAACATCCGGTATGGCTCACTGGTGCCCAGAGTGGTAAGGTCATCAATAAGGACACCAATGTAGCCTTCAGTGCGACTGACAATGAACGGGGGCTTGCCATGAACCCGTAGGCAAGCGTTGATCCCGGCAATCACACCCTATGCAGACAGAAAACAAACCAAAACACGTGTTGGTCTCTGTGGCTAAAACATCAGTACATGGTCTGTGCTAGTAATCTAGGCAGTTTCTTTCTGGTGGTATGACAAGTATCTGAAAGGCTTCTTAGCACCTGCTGACCTGACTAGGGACCATTCCTGCACGGGTTCAATTACACCAGTTCAGTACAGTTCCCATGCTGAAACATTTGACGGTGCTGCCAATTACTTTTGCTACTCAGTAGCAGCAAATGTAGATACCAAAACCAAAACCATCTGGGCAAGTCTGGAATTGGGGTGAACAGAGTAAGAACACCTCAGTGACATAAGGTGGGCCTAGCAAGAGTGCGTATCAAAGACGAGTACCAAGGCAAAACCCCTGTCTGAGCACTGAGTAAACACGATCACATTCACGCACCTGAGCCGCAGCTTCTTCATAGCCTGTAGTGCCATTTATCTGGCCTGCAAAGAAGAGGCACTGCACAAGACGAGACTCAAGAGAAGCAGTCAGTTGACGGGGATCTAAAAAATCATATTGCACCCCATAGCCTATGACAAACGAAAAGACACATCTCAGGAAGGGATTTGGAACATCTCTATTTATCAACAAAGGCAACCGGTGGGACAGAATGACTTGGGTCAACAGCTTTTTATGATTTAAAAACAACCAAGAAAAAATCCCTGCACCCAATAACTGTTTCATTTTTTTTTTTTAATGCTCTGAACAAAATCAGTTTCCTATTAACTGGTAACCAATATGACAAACAGCTTCACCCCACTCACCTGGCTGTAACATTTTGGCTTTTTCCAAGCCTGGGACAGATTTGATCACCTGCTCCTGGAGCTCAGGTGGCAGTGTCATGGACATGCCTTGGGGGTAAATGACATTGGATTCCAAGCCTTCAGGCTCCAGCCACACCTGATGTTCTCGGTTTGGGAAGCGCAGAACCTTTGATTCAAGAGATGGACAGTACCTGCAACAGTAAACAGCCATGAGCACCACCTGACACAGAGAAAAAGAGGGGAGACCCACAGTTTCAGACAGTTTGTCAGCTTGAGCCACTGAGAGCCTTTGCAAGATGGCATGTACTTACCGTGGGCCCCTTGTTGTCTCCCTGACATGGTTGTTGAGATGGAGGTTATCGTGGATAATCTGCTGGGCTTTCAGGGTAGTGCTAGTCAAGAAACACGACAGCTGATCTTCTGGCTGAAAGAGGCAGAAGCTCACTTTACCTTAATCCAGTCACAACACTGTACTCTTCCTGAACAACTCAGAGTATCTCCAAGAGCTTTTCTTTAATGGTTGGCTCTCACTGGCTGGGGAGAAGGGTAGCGCTGGCCCACCCCCTATGCAGACAGGTCACGAGCAATCAAGAGTTTGAGCAACATGCCCAAAAGCACACCAAGAACAGAACATGAGAGTCAAGAATTCAAGTTCTGTCCTATACACTATGTTCCAAATTACAGCATGGATATTCCTATTAAAGCAACATACTACTTTACAAGAGCATTCAAATTAACCACGGGAATTCAGTCCTCTGAAGAAAGAGGAGTAAGTGCTGACCCTATAGCAAACAGCCAGTTTTGGGCAGGGGAGGGGCTGTTCAACTACATTGTCTAGGAACATAATCCATTTCCAAGTATCACATTTCGCATATTTCTGACTCTAAAGTAAAGAAAGTGTGTTTCTCAAGTTGAGAAGAAAAATGCACTTTGCATTAAAAGTCCTCACAAACACAGCACCTCCATTACAAAGCCAGCAGAGCTCCCTTCCCAGCCATCAACTGCGTGTCTGATTCCAAGTATGACATTCCCAGAACTGCTCCCCACCTCACTCTGGATGCATCTGACACGTGCCCACCTTGATCCACACAGCCTTGCTGAGGAAGCTGAATGGCACGGGAGGATTGTCAGCTGTATGTTCCTTCAGGCCGCTGAAGTCAATCGTATCTTTGGCAAGTCGGGGTGGTGTCCCAGTCTTCAGCCTGCCCACAGCAAATCCCAGTTTCTCCAGAGTCTGAGCCAGGCCAATGGCTGGCTGGTCCCCTAGCCGCCCAGCCGGGTGCGTCTCCAGTCCGATGAGGACCATACCCCTCAGAAACGTACCAGTGGTCAGGATAACACTCCCAGCACGTACAGTGCTCCCGTCCCCTGGAACGGCAGGTTTTCAGAGATGCACATATTTCAGTAACAACAAAGCCATGGAATTCTGGTGCTTCTGTCTACAACTAGTCTAACAGTGGTCACTGAGGGTTCACCCATCTTTTATTATATAACAAAATCAGCGTTTCAATAATAAAGCATTAATAGTCATAAATGCAATAAGCAGCACAATTATTCCTGTATTTTTCTTATTCCAAAGTATGCTACCCCTAACGCAGAAAACCTGCTCCTAGAAAAAATCCTATCCAGGCCGTTATTTTGGAAAGGAGTTTATTAGAATGGCAAAGGGTGATAGAGCATAATATATAGCAAGTAATAGAATACTGCTGCCCTGTAGCATTGTCAGCCACGCACGCCATTTACCAAATAAAATCTCAAGACATGGCATGGAATTCAGTATCAACAAGGTAAAGAAAATTAAGCTTACATGACCTCCCAACAGAAAGATCACATCCTGTGTGTTGTGCCCAGTTCTGGGCTCTCCAGTTCAAGAGAGACAAAGAACCACGGGGAGAGTCCAGCAGAGGCCTACAGAAATGAGGGGCCTGGAGCATCTCTCTCATATGAGGAAAGGCTGAGAGACCTGGGGCTGTTTAGCCTGGAGAAGGCTCCCATCAATGCTTATAATTTGTAAAGTTCCACCTCAACATCCAGAAAAACAATTTCACTCTAAGGGTGACAGAGCACTGGAACAGGCTGCCCAGAGAGGTTGTGGTGTCTCCTTCTCTGGCGACAGTCAAGACCAACCCGGACGCATTCTTGGGTGGTTTAATCTAGGTTGTCCTGCTCTACTGGTATGGGGGGTGGGTGGGTGTGCAGGTTAAGACTAGATCATCTCCACAGGTCCCTTCTAACTCCTGCCACTCTATGCATATCCTATCAATCCTGGTATGGTTTTCATTCTATTACACAAAACCTAGTTTTGTTCACACTTGGCCTGAATCACTTCTATCAGCTAATTCCCCTTTCTTACTGATCAATCGGAAATGTTTACCCCAAAGGCTGCTCTGTGTGTATGGTAACTGAAGGTGCTTACTGAGTTACTAGCACATACCTAGGACAACTCCCGTGACTTTGCATTTCCCAGGATGGTCTGGTTCAGGTTCTGTCAAGAGAAGATCCTCCACAGATGCCTCACGAACTGTCAACAGTGGTGTGTTAAGGATTTCTTTCTGTCATGAAAGGAGTTACTGCAAAAATCTAGGAAGTTCTGAGACATGTGGGCAGTCCCAAAGCCTGCTGATTTCCAAAACAGCTGTTGTCCTCTTCCCTTTTCCATTCTTACAGGGTCACTTGGTCGACACTCAACTGCTCTACTACCCTGATCTACCAAGCAGAACCTTTCATTCAGAGATAAAAGTTTAAGCTCAAAAGAAACTACTGAGGCAGAAAGCCCAACCTGTATATAAAATGCTAGGGAATTTTTTAAACTATGCTGAGGTCCAACCATATACAGTGAATTAAAGTACCAGACAAAAAGGCATCCAGATTTGATAGGAAAATATTAAGAAACAGAACATCCCCCCAGACATCCTCAGTAGTTTACCTTAACGCTTCAGATTTGAGTGAGCCATTCTAATACTACCGCACACAAAGGTCCCTGGAAGCAAACCCAACCTCAAGCGGCAGCTGCCGTTTTCACCAGACCACATCTGTGGACATCCCGATGAGTCGACTGACCTGTCCTTAAGCAGGGGTCGCCTCGGGGGCACTCGCAGCAGCGTTCCCGGGCTGATGGTCTCTAACGCGCCTCCCATCTCAGCTGGGGGGTGCGGGAGAGGCTGCCCTCGGGGTGCGGGGCAGAGAGGAGCCGAGGACACGGCCCGCAGCCCGTCTGCGCCCCCGCCGAGCGCCCGTCCAGGCACACGGCGCCGGCCGCAGCGGAGAGCGGCCACGTTTCTCCACACACCGGCCCCCCTCCACACAGAGCCAAGTCTAACTCGTACGCGTCCCGCGAGGGGAGAGGGGCGCTCGGCCTCCGCTGCCAGCCCGCCCGCCCTCCCTCGAGTCTCACCTGCATGTTCTCCTTGTAGCGGCGCCGGTCGATCTGGGCGCGGAGGCCCCACACGGCCGGGCCCTTGCAGCGGTTCAGCACTTTGTAGTGCACGCCGGAGCGGTCGCAGACCCGGCCGCACAG
>VXBZ01003023.1:407471-425826 GCA_013399135.1 Heliornis fulica
GGGCGGCGGGCGGAGCCAGCAGAGTGGGGCGGGCACGCAGCTGCGCCTCCTCTGCTCCGGGATGGGAGGAGCCGAGCCGAGCCGAGCTGTCTCGTTCCTGAGGGGCGGTAACGCACGGCTGCATAGGGTCGCGCTTTCCGTGTGCGCTGCTCCCGTGTGCAGGCGGGGCCGTCCAGAAGCGGGAAAACGCTCCTAGGGGATAGGAAGAAGTGCGGGAGGGAGGGAGCCGCGCCCCAGCGATGGCTCAGTCCGGTCTGGCTGCCGCAGCTTTCCCGCGCTCGGGCTGTGGGGCAGGGCAGTTCTGCGGGTTGGCACCGCTTTCCCGACGGGGGTGGTGGTGGGAGCCTGGGTTTCGTTTCCTTATAGGAGCCGCGCTGCCTGGAAGAGGAACTTCTGAGAGACGGGAACGCTCCTCCTGCGTCGGCTGAGAGGGGACGGGGGCTATGGACGGCGCTGGCGGCAGAGGGCAGCGGGGCAGGCGAGGGACTCGGCCCGTAACCTCGCCGGACCGGGAAGCAATGGGCAGCACGGATGCTGCCGCGACCCCCCAGAGGAAGGGATCAACCGCCCCACGCAGCCGTGCAGCGCAGCGAGCTTCCACCGTCAGGACCGTGCCGGCGGGCATGGCGGCTGACGGCGGAGGAGAGCCCCCCGCTCCTCAGGGCAGGGCATCGGCCGCCAGAGCCCCCGCTGCGCGGAGACCGGCGGCGGACAGCGGAGGGGAGCCCCCCGCTTCTCAGGGCAGGGCATCGGCCGCCAGAGCCCCCGCTGCGCGGAGACCGGCGGCGGACAGCGGAGGGGAGCCCCCCGCTTCTCAGGGCAGGGCATCGGCCGCCAGAGCCCCCTCTGTGCGAGGCCGCACGGCGGTGCCCGAGGGGGCGGTAGCTGTTCCCGTGGCCGTCCGCCAGCCCCCGCGGGCAGGGAGCGCCCTGCGCCTCCGGGACGTGTTGTCGCGGCTCAGCCTGGGCCGCCATGACGTGTCCAAGGCATCAGGGCTGGTGAACTCCGTCGTCTCGCACTTGATCCAGGCCCTCCGAAGCACGGTCAGCAGCTTCAGCTCCATCGAGCTGCTGGGCACCGGCAGCTACTATGAACGCGTTAAGGTGGGTGCGGGGTCGCCGTGTGTGTGTGTGGGTCGCAGCCGTTCCGGCGCCAGTAGCGCCTCTCCCGACGGGTTTGTGGGTGTCTGACGGGATGCACCCCGGGGGCCGGACCGGGTTCCGGGGTCGACGCCGTAGCAACCAGGGTGAAACGGGCGGCAGGTGGAGCTCTGGAGACCGGCAAGCGGAGGGCGGGGGAACCTGAGAACACCTGTTGTAAGCAGGTCCTTCTGGCGGGAAGGGACCTTAAATACAATTCATTAAAAAAATAATGAGCTGCTTCAAAGATGAATGCGCATTTAGTAATAGACGCTGCCTGAACGGGACTCGTTTTAGAGCTGCAGCAAGTCCTTGCACAGCCCTCGGGTAAGCCGGGTATTACACTGTACAAAAGGGCCCGTGCTAGAGTTCAGTTTATTGGTGGCTTTTTTGTTGGGTTTTGGTTGTTTTTTTTTTTCCCCTCCAAAAAGCGGTTCATCCCGGCTCAGTCTGAGGCAAAAGTGAAGCATGAGACACTAATTAAAAAGCTTTGCGCATAGCAATACATTTTTTTTTTCCTCAGAGCAGATTCCTACATGCAAAAGCATGACTAAGATCAGCCTAAGAGCTTCATAACTCTCCTGATCAGAGTAATGCATAAATTGTTAATGGAAAGCTGGGAAACAAACTGCTTCCAGTAAACTGCCCTCTCCACCCAAACGCACAGCAATCCTACTTTATGAATTCACAGAGGCAAGTTCCTGTTTCACACCAGACATGAAAAGTAGACCCATGCAGCTAGTTGTACACTGAAGTGCAACAGGTATAAAAGCCTGAGAAGAAAACCCATGTTGCACAGACTGTTGTATTCCTGTATTTTGCAGATATCTGAACCAAATGAGTTTGACATCATGCTTCTAATGCCTGTTCAAAGACTTCAGCTGGATGAATGCGATGACACTGGAGCCTATTATTATCTAGCATTCAAAAGAAATCCTAGAGAGAAGTATTTGCTTCGGTTTATAGATGAAGAAGGAAAACTATCGGCCTTTAAAATTCTTCAGTCGCTAAGAGATATTATTAAACAAGAAGTAAAAAACATTCAAAGTAAGTACTGAGAGAACAAGCTTTCACATGAGTGCCAAAAACTCACACTGCGCATATGCTATAACCATAACCTCTGGTATCTTGAGTTTGCTCTTGCGCTAGGAGTTGCCACAAACACAGCAGAGCTAAACAAGATACGCAATTAACCCATCGCTCCACTATGCAATCCTCTTTCCATATGAAAGTAGTTTTAAAAGGTTCTGTTGCATGCTCGGTACTTCCTCCACGACCTATATGTTTTGAGTCTGCCATACACAGAGTGCTATTTGCTGAACTGTAGCAAAAGAAACAGCTTTTATACACTGCATAATGTTTTTTATCAGCCTATATAGACAATGCATCCCCTTTCAGGGTGCTTTGCTTCCGAGTGCTTTGGAAAAAAAAAAAATTGTTGCCAACTCTCTTCAGTGTCATTGTTTCCAACGGTGAAGCAGCTCACTGAAAAACATCACTGTATTTCAGATTTTGTAGACATAGTAAATCAAGCAAACGCAGCAGTTTAAGGAACACTCTTCTCAAGTTGTACAACTCCTCGACAGGCCGATAATGTTTTGTTTAAAACATTATCGATATCCTGTACGATAAAGAGCCAGTGATTGAACCCAGGTATTATTTTTGATTGATTATAAAATCCTCTTGAGTAAAAACCGCAACCTTCAAAAGAAGTTCCTTATATGCATATATAAATTATTTTTTATTTTGTTACTAGATGTGGAAGTATCTGTAAAAAGGAAAAAGGCTGGAAGCCCTGCAATAACTCTTGAGATCAAGCATCCTCCAGGGGATATATCGGTGGACATCATCTTGACTCTGAAGGTTCAGCAGAGCTGGCCACGCAGCACACAGGATGGCCTCAGAATTAAACAGTGGCAGGGAACAAAATTTAGGGAGAAGTTCAGAAATGAATCAATCTATTTAGTAGCCAAACAGAACAGAAGAGAAAAGGTTCTAAAAGGTACTGCAAATACTGCCAGTAATCCTAAACTACAGAATATGGTTTCCTTTCTCTCCAGACCACTGTCACACCAAGTCTACTTAGTCTGCAGAAACATCCCTGCTTGTCATTTCAGGAGGGCTGATCCGTTCAACAAAGAGAGTTCAAGCAATCTAGTTTGGAGTGGTTGTTGGGGTTTTTTTTAGTTTTTTTTAGTGGGCTTTTTGTTTTGTTTTTTTTTAATTAGTGTGTCCATCTTCACAGTGCTGAACAAATCACTGATCTCCTGTGTCTGTCTCCTCCTGTGACAATTGAATGCAAAGAGTAACCAAACCAAACAGGCAAAGGAAATAGTTGAACTTGTGTGAGAACAAAAATAGCTGCTGTTTTTTTACATACAGAGTTGAGCTGTGGTAATTGTTATTTTCAGGATCATCATTAGAGAAACAAAAATAAATGCTTTAGAACAGCCACCTAAGACAAACACACAAACCTACTGCTTGCACAAAGAATCTGAAACCAATGCATTTTTTAATTTCAAAACCAGAATGATTTACACAGTGAGGCTAGTAATGCAGAATAGAAATTCAAATGTCGTAGGTTTCTAGTAATGCAATTCCCCAAATGTTGAACAAATACAGGAGAGGTCAGAATTAAGTTTAAAGTAAATCCAAACAATCCTGGAAAATACAGTTAAAGCATCCAACTATGTCCTCTATATTAATATTGCTCTAATTGTCTTTGTGTAGAACAGCTGGGGAAATAAGGGGAAATTCATTCATTGTAGTCACTGATTTTTTAAATTTTTTTAAGTGAAAAAAACTTTGTTAGTTAAATCAATTATAAAGTGTGTTACAGTTTCATTTTTACCTAGTTACAGATAGTGGCACTGACTGCTGTGTAAGTAACAATTTCACAATCTTGTGCTGACTCTAGGAAACACATGGCGACTGTCTTTCTCCCACATTGAGAAGCTTATGCTGAACAACCACGGCAGCTCAAAGACATGCTGCGAATCTGACGGACTCAAGTGCTGTAGGTCAGTACCTCAGATGAATGCATTACTTTAAGCCTGTGTGAGCCATAGTACTGTCTAGTACTGCACCAGTCTAAGAATCTAAAGTTTATGAGTAATTACTCATAATAGAGCAGGAATAAGGCTTTTAAGCATTGTTTAGTAAGCTTATTGCATTTATTCAAGAGATGGAAACGAGCCACAGTGCAGGCTTACACTCCAGACTTGCCTTAGAAATCAAGATGATGTGACTTGTTAAAACGGCATGTTTCCCAAAAATCAGTCCTATTTAGAAGGACTAGCTTAAAAGTCCGATGGCAACAAAATTACACTTCAGACCAAGAAAACTTCTAAAATTTAAGAACTGACTACTCGAAAGTGCCTAATACAGTCTTTTTTTTTTTTAACAGGAAAGCTTGTCTTAAGCTTCTGAAGTATCTTATAGAGAAGCTTAAAAAGAATTATACCAAAGAGTTGGAAAAAATCTGCTCATATCATGTCAAAACTGCTTTTTTTCACTCGTGTGTGATGTGGCCAAATGACAGTGACTGGCATTGGGAAGACCTGGATCATTGTTTTCAGAGGTCCGTGGGCTATTTTCTGTCTTGCCTGCAAACTTCTCAGCTGCCACACTTTTTTATTCCCAAATACAACCTGCTCAGCCAGGAAAACAAAGCGAGCAGTAATTTCCTTATAAGAAAAATAAACTACGAAATGAACAACAGATTCCCAATATTTCAGGAGCAGTGTTAAGAACACGGTTTACAATAGCTATCGTGTAGTTGCATATTTAAAGCAAAGAGTTCTGCACCGTAAGTTACTCCGCAGTAGTATGATAGTACAAAAAGAAAATTAAATCAGGAAGACTAAGAGAAAACTGCACATTTCAGTCACACTGCTTGGACATGACTCTTAAAACGAAAAAGGATGTTTGAAGAAATATATCTCTTCCCTATCCAAACATAGATATCACATGCAAAATATCTTCTAAGTATACTGGAAGAGCACAGAAGAATATGCAGTAGTTGATTTCCCACATGCAGTTTCTATGATTCTAAATACGAAGGCATCAATGACTAGGTCAAGTAGAAAATGACAGTTTTATTTAAAGGAAGATCCACTGCAGAATATCCAAAATACACTCTGGCTTTCTAAAGAAAACGTGTCACTGGAGTTATTTTGACATAAACAGGAACAACTTCTCCAGATCAACAGAGTGAATGAAGATGTTCTGCAGAGGACAAGAGCCAGCACCAAAGAGCAGAGAGAGAATATGGTATCAAAACAATACAAGGTTCCTGAATTAACTTACCTTTTCTGAGGCTTCAGAAGTGCTTTGGAAATCAAGTCTTTTCATTGGACTCTGAACAGGAAGCACTCGCTAGCTAACGTGCTGCAACAGAGTAAGTTTTACTGTGCCAGTAAGCATCTGTGTGACAAATCTTGGAGAAACAAAAGGATCTTCGTGTCAAGGAGGAAGAATCTTAAACCCAAAATTCTCATAATCAGAATCCAGACCAATTTTTCTTCTCCTGAAAACCAAGTGTCTTAGGAAGAAAAAAACCCTAGTATTTTTTATTACTAAAATTGTACAGGTGATAAACACAGCATTTGGGAATGCCGTGCTGTAAGTATATACATCTGATTTTTCTTAAAAGAAGCCATAGGAAATCCCTATTTTTATCCTACTTTTTGAAGGTTAGATAACCTACTGCCTTAAATAATGCCCATATTTCACCTTGTGAATCGTGAGAAAACCAAAGTCAAGAATAACATTAGAATATTTTAGTAAAATTACTCTAAATCTCACTTTATTAGTTTTCCACTTACTCATGGTACATAAGTAAACACAAGTTCAGACTAAACATCAAATGAAAGAATAGCTCCTTCTCTTTAACTTCCAAAGACTGAAACCATACCCCATTATCATCAGGAGTCAGTGTGACAGAACTTGACAATGAAATGTGACATTTGAAATCAACTTTATTTGAAATAAAAGCTGACCTTCAAATGTATTTTTTCTCTGTGATTTCATTAATGTTGCTCTACCAAACTCTGTTTTTCTTCCTTAAGCTAGGAAACTACATCTGCAAGAACAAAACTAGAAGCTGCTTTCCTTCCCGTCAGGCATGAACCCATACTTCTTGTTACGCTCTCCTCTGCTAGGAGGCAACACTGACTTCCCTCAAATGCTTGACACTAGCCCTAACAGAAATTACTTTCAATGTTATGTTTTAAAATAAAAAAAACAAACCCACAACTAAACCCACTTTGCTTCAGCAAATATCAGTTATTGTGAAAAGTGGGTTTTAGCTAAATTAGCCTTAGAAATATTTTGGCAGATGTGGCATATCAATGCAAAACCACAGTATTTTGAAGCCACGCTGTTGAACACCACTTAAGTTTACTAACCCAGTTCTCTGAAAATAAGTGGAAAAACTGTCTTTTACATATCTTAACAATCCACCTGTCCCCCAAACAACAAAAGCACTGAGACACCAAACAAATTCCTAACATTCACTCTTAACCAGAAGATAATGGCTTTACAAGCTACGCACATTACACAAGGAAAAATAAAAAAAGGAAATTATTTTTTCCTAAATGAGAATGGTGTCCAAGGACAAAACTAGATTTAAGTCAATCCAGATTTCTAAGCAACTTTGAAGTGCATATTTAACCAGGACAGGTACAGAAAACACTCAGCCAAGAAAAGAAACTTCTAAATTCAAGCCTGTAGGTGGTAACACTTGACTGTATATAATCGCTCACTTCGTTTCAGTAGCTTCGAAGGATTAGTTATTTTAAGAACTTCATGTGAGGTCTTCGTACATCCTTTTCAGCTTCTTTTCTCTTTTGAAATTGTTTGTATCTTTCTGCCATTGCAATAAGCTTGTTAGGAACCACCTGACAAGAAAGCAGCACAGGAACAAGGTCAGATTTAAGTAAATCTAAACTTTTAGACTCAAAAATACTACTTATTTGTGTATACCCAAATGTGTGGGTTTTTTTAAAATTATTTTTAAAATCTGGCTCCTGTCACTACTAATTGTCCTTTCTGTGGAGATGCACAGAAAAATCACTTTCACACAAAATTATTCTGAACACACTGAGAAATAACCAACAGAGCATTGCTGGATTTTAAGTTACGTATGTATGCCAGTATCACCATACCTGATGATGACGTATAACCAGCCAATTAAAACATTAGTTTTGAATGTTACACTATTCTGATTGGTATTAAATGTCTTCTGCAAGTTTTAACAGGCTCTGATGAGAAACCTGGGTACTTAAAGCATTGCCACAGGAAGGTTCTCACGTGAATAAACAAGAAAAGGGCAGGACAACAGTCCCTTCTCCCACTGCTGGGAGCATCTTAATGACACCCACGGGGCTTTCTGGGACATTTGTAATTACATGGACAAGGTGGTGAATAGCAGCAGCCTAATTTGTCACCTCAGATTTACTCATGTTTGTAAGGTCAGATGCAAATAATTACAGACAGACTTTAATAGATTAGTGACACTGGTCACCAAATGAAAGAAACCCCCCCACGTAATGTTCCCATAGATCATGGAACAAAGGCAGTTTGCCTTTCCTGCAAATCCTCCTGAATGAGATCAGGCATAATGCAGACATTAATGCAATGTTTATTGCAAAGAGCAGTACGGGTGGCTGCACTGTCAGAAGAGTCACGGTCCCTCAGAACCAGCCTGCTTCAGCATGTAGCCAGGCACCTGGCAGAACACATCCGGTCCAGAATCAGTTTCCTGATGAGTGAAGAGCAAGCTTCCGCAGTGCACATGAGCATGACACACATGCAATTGCCCAGCCCCTGCACACGGTACAAATACTAAGTCTCCTTGGAAATGCTTAGATCTGACCAATTTTGGCCAATCTGGTCTAGAGAAGGGCATCCCTGCCCATGGCAGGGGACTTGGAACTAAGTCACCTCTGAGGTCCCTTCCAACTCAGACCGGTCTGTGATTCTTCCAACTCAAATTGCAACAATTTCTTGCAAGAGTGGCTTTTGAGCATGTACAGAGTGGGAAGAAGCCAGGATATGGAACACAATAATCTCAGTGAGGTAATATCCAGGTGGCTTGTTGAGGTTTTTTCATGGACAATCTGTGTACCTGCTACATTTAAGCTAGGTACGGTAGTCCAAATGAGAAAACAGAAAAGGATAAAGATGCAGCAGTTATGTGTAACACTTTTCTTGGTATTAGTGTTCTTCCACCTGATTGCCTAATAACTCTGTCCATGCTTCTTAATAAGGTTCACATACAAGATCCCTGCAGCATAATACAGAAATCTTTGTTGTACCTGTTTTTCTTTAGGGAGATTATCTGTATATCCAAAGTAATGAAAACTGTGAGGTTTCACTGTGAGGGTGATGGAGCACTGGCACAGGCTGCCCAGAGAGGTTGTGGAGTCTCCTTCTCTGGAGACATTCAAGACCAATGTGGACATGTGCCTGTGTGATCTACTCTAGATGATCCTGCTTGGGCAGGGGGCTTGGACTGGATGATCTTTCGAGGTCCCTTCCAATTCCCAACATTCTGTGATTCTGTGAAAGCAACTGGCTATCAAATGCACCTTACTTATTTTGATATTGAAGTATTCCGAACGTTCAGACCATGTTTTCAGTTGCTCTTCTTTCCTTTTACATAATACATCAGCCTTAAGACTGATAAAATGATATTTTTGTTTTCACAAGGAAAAACAAACCCCAACCACCTGCCTGTATGGATACATCCCTTCTGTCAGCCGTAACTAAAAGTTTGAGAATAATGTTGTGACTAGCAGCTACCCTTGAAAGGATTCAGAGATGCTGTTTTCTCCTCTGAACTCAAGAGTCCTGTTCCCAGCAGAGCCACTACATGTTAGAGGTTTTGGATCAGTCTACAGCAGGAGACAAGCCATGGATGGGAATGGCTGACCCAGAATACAGGAGATGCCTCTAAGTTCTATTTAAGTGGCTTCAAAGTATCTGTCCTGGGTTTGACTAGGATAGCCAGTTACTGGTTTCATCTCTTACATTAAAACAAACAAAACCCCCAACAAATATCCAAAACCCACCACCCCACAACTAACTCTGCAATTTTAATAAGGGGCCAACTTTTGGTTGGTGCTTTTTCTGGTTGTTGCGGGGGGGGAGAGTTTGGTTGGGGTTTTTTTGGGGGTTTCCCCCTGCCAAGTTCTAATTTGGGGTTTAAAGTCTGAATAATCCACAATAACAACTGCAGGTTCTAGGTCTAAAAGCAGTTTAGTATGGATTCATCAAGCTTCTATTCACCAAGTTAAAAAAAAAAAATAGAACCTCCCCCTCAAAAAATCAAGTCAGGGTATGGACTAGGAGTTTAGTATGAATCAGAAAAAAAATACTGTTTCTTGCCATAACAAGAAACAGCAACATAACTGTCACTGGTTTCTTGGATATGGTAGCAAGAAAAAGAAAAAAAATAATAAAAAAGGAAACAAATCCCATTTCAGTCCTATTTCCCATACTATTTACAAACCTCTCAAAAGATGGCTGGGGAAAGTATAGCTTGGAATAATACAATCAGATTTCACAATTGTCAGACATAATATACTTACAGATAGCTGAACTTCCTCTGATATCAATATTGTTACTATTTGCACTGTTAAACAAAATCATTGGTATACATGTTCAGAAATGAAACTCAAATGGAACAAACCACTGTGAAATAAAATAGACCCTGTTGTTCCTCTGCAGACCTCTATGTTTGTGTAGGTTGGTTACTTTTTCTTTGGACATGGAAGACTTTGACTGAAGTTCCCAGTTATTTCTGGGATTCATCTCTAAGGTGAAATAAAGCTAAAGATATCCAGGACAAGAGACAGGTAGGTACCCATTTTTTTGCCCAAGATGCTATAAACACCAAGGGGAGGTCTAAGTCAGCTTAGACCTTCCTAAACTGTTTCAGGTTGTAACCTAGAACCAATATACTCAGAAAGATGTATTCTTACTTGGTTTGCTCTTTCCAGAATTTCAATCAGCTCAGATGCAACCCTCCAATCATTCTTAGTGAGGAGCGTTACTGCCTCCCCAGTACGTCTAAAGAAAGAATGAGATAACAGTTGGTCTTCAAAACAACTGCTGTTGAGCTTTCCTTACTGACCTATACAGTAATAAATTGAACCGACAGAGATAAAACTGGCCTGAGTGTTTACTACACATCAGAAAGGAACCTTTCCTAAACAACAGAATACAACGATTCATCTAAAACACAGCAGAGGAACAACTAATTTAGGCTTCTAGTCATTACAGCTAGCATAAAGACAATATATTTAACTATAAGGAGACATACATTCATTTAATAATTAGAACAAACATGTACACAATGGGGAAAAGAAGTAATCACAGTTGTGGCAACCTAAACAGCATTCAAATGTCCTAACACCATACTACTACACTCTGAAAGGCTGAGAATTTAGAATTTAGGTATGGGAGGGACGGAGGGGGTTCCCAATGGGCTGTCTGGGAAACTGAACAGCTCAGTGACTCAGAGACAAACAAGGAAGCGGTATTTCAGAACATCTACACAGAAGTTGTTTTGAACTGTAATTCTTCCCCACATTTAAACCATCTCTCAAACACCCCTCATTCTCATCCATTTCAATGAAATAACAAAAAAGCAGAAAACCTGTTTGTCTTAAATTTAACAGGACTCAATTACAAAACATAAAAGCAGTATATTACTATCCAAAACACGAGATGTACAGTCTAAACTCCCCACTCCACAGAACCTGCAGGTGTAGCATTTGACATGAGCAACACTTAATGCAGTGCATAAAATACACTAGCAATATATTACTATTTTCTTGCGAACACGTACCCTGCTCTTCCAGTACGACCTATTCTATGAACATATTCTTCAATGTTGCGAGGGAAGTCAAAGTTAAAAACATGAGTAATGTCATGAACGTCAAGGCCACGGGACGCTAGGTCAGTAGCTACTAGTATTCTAACACTGCCTAAGTAAAAACATGAGAAAGAAAATGAAAAATTAAGGAATAAACAGAAAATACACTCCAGTCTTTTCTGGTGTATAACAAACTTATTCTCAACAAATAAAGGAAAAATGCACTTGTTGCATGTCACATTGCATTAGCTTCAAGTATAAGGTGGTAAGCAAGCACTCAAAATGACCTCTGACTATTATTTCTATTTCACATGTAGAACAGGAAGTTCAGGAGAACCAAGAAACATGCCCAGCTGCTATAAAGTCTGTGAAGAGAACAGGAACTTCAACTATATTCTCAACTGGTACCCCTATCACAAGACTACTCTTTGTTTTATTAGCATGTGACCACACAACCCCAAAGAATAACCCTACAGCATAATTACGAGCAGAACTTTTGCTGATAGCACCTTCATTTGATACTTAAATTTAATGTTCTGGAGGCTAACAGAATTTTTACTTTTCCAGAGAAACTTAAAAAATAAAGTAAACCCTACTTTAAATTACTTAATCCTTAGGCATACTAAATTTTATCTCTGTTCTTGTTTTTTTCTTTTTGTCAAATTAAGAAAGTACACATATCATTCAAAGATCTAATATTTTTACTTATGCTACTAAAGAGACATCACATTTACAAAATAAAAAGAGAAAAAAAAAAAGACAAGTGTTCTGCACATGACAAGCTTTAATAACATGGGCTAAACAAACCAGTACTTAGGTACAAACATACCTTTCTTGAAGTCATCTAAAGCCTGCTCTCGATCACACTGTTCCCTGTTACCATGAAGTGACTGCACTGGAATTCCTTGGAGGCTAAAGTCACTTGATAAGTCATCAGCTCTAGAATGAAATAAAACAATGGTTCTTATTGGAGAAGAAGAACAAATAAAAGAAAATAAAACAAACAAAAAAAAAGGAAAGTGGAGCATCTAAGTTTAGATCCAAAAGGTAATAAAAGCTAAACAACTACATCATCTGATTTTTCTAATCAAACAGTACAGAACCAAGGCTGTTCCACACGCACATATAAATAAAAGCAAGTATTTGTAACAGGTGACTTTTGCGTTCCTCACTCAGAAAGCTCAGGATGGTACAATGATCACCACCCTGATAATGAGGTCTTGTATGCACGAGCTACATATGCAAATAAACTGTAAAATGACATTATTGTAATTATGTGAAATCAAGACTTACCACAGCCGCTAGTGATATTAAAAAGGTTCTAAACTACCAGTCAGTCTGGAGGAATGAATGAATGAATGAATGCTAAATAAACCACAAACACTACTACTACCACCAGCACATTTCTGAACAGAGTTGTTACACTTGGTAATTATTAGAAGAACTAAGAAAATAGTCAGTATTTCTGTTAGAAAAAGTGAACAGATGTAGTACTGGAAACTGATTACGTACGTGTGTTTTTTCCCCACAAAAATGATGACCTTATCTTCTGGCTTCATGGAGTCAATGAAGTGCTGCATGAAAGCTTTCTTTTCCTCCTCCTCAATAACAACAACTCTCTGTTCTACTGTATTTACTGCCTGTTAAACAGCAAAACAGGATGCTAAGTAGAAATAGATCAGAATAGCACATTTTCTGTGAATTTCCATATTATGGCATTATAAAACAATATACCATGTAAAGCTACTTTAAACCCAAAACTAACAGTTTGGAGTTCAAACAATGCAGACTTATTTGTTTCTTAGGTGCTTCAGGAGAATAGTAAAATTCATTTTTAAGCTGTTTGCCAAATCATGTTTGCAATGATTCAGAGTGCACAGATTAGCAGACTAGTAAAGTGAAATATTTCTAATATTACTGAAGATCAGATTGAAATGCTTTATGTTAATCCAGAGCAATGTGAACAATGCCAAAACTTGAAAGGACAAGCTTTTAAAGAAGTGATTACTCTTGTCTAATTCTTCCAACAACAGTTTATTTAAAAAACCACACCCTCCAAACTTTACTCCACTGTATTTGAAGGCTGCCACAGAATGCCTACAGTATACTACATAGTATTACAAAAGGTCTAGGCATTCTCACGGCACTGCATCGTAATCTTGGGGCAACTGCTGAAGAATGAAATACACAGAAAGAGTCTCTCTTCACATGGGAGCTCTTCCACCTGCCCAGGTCACCTCTGCAGTTAAGAGGAGATCCTACAAGAGATGAATGCAGTAGGCAAAACGACTACAATAGCAGTTGATATCTTTCAAATTCTGACCCTGTCTTTGACAAGTAATGAATGTGAATGCCCTTTGACAAAAGCATCTGAACAGAACAGATGAAACGTACATTTCCCCCCTATTTCTACCTAAGAGTGTATTGGATCTTAAGTTTCCTCATTCTATAGCGCTAAAAAAGTGGAACTGAAAAGGAAAACTTCACAATTTAAGATCCAAACTCAAAGCAATCTCTGGACCAGAATGAGGTTATCTTGGAAGAACTACAATTTCTGTAAACATGTGGCACAGTGTAGTACACTACTCAAACTTCAATCTGACAGATACTTGGCACTGTGACATCTTCTACTGAAGATCCACAACTTCAAGACCTCGAAGAAGTGTAAGAACAAAGTTCTTTTCAACTTTTTTTTTCTTTTAAAGTTCCTTCCAAACTTTTAATGAAGCTTTGAAAGAATAAATGTAGAGCTGTTTTTAAAAAAGTTTGGATCATAAAGTTACATGCATATACTTACCTACAGTTACAGGCAATTGGAAGTTCTTTTCCTAAAGAAAAAAAACCAACCAAACAACAAAACACCCAACAACTTACTGCTAAGTCAAGAGTATCAACATATACAATCATAGGATTTTTCAGATAGGATTTTGCTAGGCGACGAACACCATCAGGCCACGTAGCACTAAAACAAGTGAAGAAGAAAACACACAGAAGAATTTAGTACAGTATGTTCTCCAATTCACTCAATCACAATCTTTCTCTTCTTTCTTACCTACTCGTGAAATACTCGAATAAGCAATTAACAGTAGTAAGATTATACTACATTGAGAAATAATCTTAAGAAATTAATAATAAACAGCACTCAATCTTTAAAGGAAACTTTCTAGTTTATTAGTACAGGCAACAGGTATGGAACCGATCTAATGAAGCCAAAAGTAATCTTAGTAGTTCAAGGACCTCTCATAAGCAAGCTTCCAGTATATCTCTAAAACAGCAGCTCCAACTCAAAATAGAGTAACACAAAATATTGTTGGGATATTCTACTGCTCATCTCCCAAAAGCTGCATAACTTCAAAATTAATCTAGGTACAGACTAGCACAGATATGGATCAGAATGTTAGGTTGCATGTTTGGTCCCAGATGGAGAAGTGGAAATTGGCCTTTCAAATTCATCTGGCAAGTTCTAGCACTCCCTGACACCCTCCTTTTTGGGAAAAACGCAGTTGTTTCTAGAGCTGATGTAAAACATCGGAAGAGGGGTAAGAACTGAAAATAAAATTGTCAAATTACTCATTAGGACTGACTACACAGAACTGAAAACTGTTGCCACTCCCATTTTGACTAGTACAAGTCTTCAGACTGACACATTTAACTTCTTCAATAACCTTATGTTTACACCATTCAATTACTGAGCGCTATTACGTTTCCATACCTTGTCATGACAGTTTGTCTGTCAGGTCGCACATCTATTAGGATCTTCTTTATCTGAGGTTCAAACCCCATATCCAACATTCTGTCAGCCTCATCTAAAACCTGTTTGGAACAAGGTTATTTATTGCCTCAGGTTCCTTATCTAAGGGTCTCATCAGGACATTACACAGCAAACCATTTTAACAGTAACAATTTTAATTGCAAAATCCATTCCATAATATACTGCAAAACCTCTTCAATTTCTATTTTGCATTTTCAATTTCCTTGAAGCTTTTTCAACTAGTAACACATTTATAGGCAGAACAAGAAAATCCACAGAAGCTCTAAGTGTGCTTAATATCAGTGAAGAAGAAACAAACCTGTTTTAACAGGTTAGTTAATGATTAGGTTGGTGCCTAACACTAAACACAGAATTAAAAAAAAAAAAAAAAAAAAAGCAACAAAACCAAACTAAGGAAACCTGGGGGAAAACCCTGCACAACTTCACTTCAATGAGAATTTTTGGTAATTTAAAGGGGAAATCTCATTACTATCTTGTTACGGATCTCAGAGCAAAACATCAATTTAATTCCTCATTAGAAGATAGAAAAAACGCCAGGCTACATTCTGGCTCACAATAGGACACTGCAGAACTCCCGTCAGTCAAATATGTTCCACCTGGTAAGACAAAAAAACAAACCACCACCACAAACAAAACAAGAAAACAACCCCACAGAAGAGGTCTGAGTACAACTATTTGGAACTGATCTTTTTTCTAATATACAAGCACACTTGTGAATGTTTTCTGAGTATCATAGAAAGGAAGAAGGCTGCCACCCATGACTCATTTTTTCTCCTTTAACTTTTCAAATAGGGTTTATGCAATTCAAAGTTAGATGGATCACACTTTTAAGTACTGACATTTTCTAGCCACTTATGTGGAAACATAATAAGAGAGGATTTTCATGGAAGTTTTATCTTGATTTTACTGTTCTGTTCTCTTCAGAGGTTTTATTCTGTTGAAGGCTTTTAGTATGTTATCTGTGTAAAACTCTGAAGTAAATAACAACAGATCACCAACTGAGGGACAAGAACCAGGAATTCTATTTCCTGTTTTCTATTCTATTTTCTCATGGAGATTTCACTAACTACTTGGATTCTATTACAATGGGAAGGCTGACACATCACTAAATTTATAGTTAGTTGGCTACTACAGTCCCTGCAGCAACAAAAGCTTTCTAAGCTATTAGGCACACTGGTATGTGGCTGGAAGGGAGAAGAAATCATCTAAGTCTAGGTACTAGATCAGAGTAGTTGAAGTTTACTTTATTTCTGACAGCTGCTTAATAAAGAATAAAGGCTGTAATAGATACAAGATAGGTATTAGCACTATTTTTTCCAAAGGCTTTATAGCCAAGTCCTGATTTATAAGCTAAACCTCTCCCCAGCTGAAATAAACTTTTATTTCTTGCTACTGAAACATATCAATTTGTTTAATATTAATTACAGTTCTATTGCTTGGCAAGTAATTCTTACAAGCCAGTTCTTCATGTGAAAATTATTTTCTTTTAGAATCACAGAGTAGTTTGGGTTAGAAGGAACCTCAAAGACCACCTAGTTCCCACCCCCTAAGAGGGGCAGGGACACCCTTGACCAGAGCCGAGGTTGCCCAAAATTGGTTTTAGATTTTGAATTACTTATTGGTGAGCTTTACACTATTTTTTGTATTTGAAAAATAAAAGGACAATTCCAGTCTACTTCACAATATATACTGTTTAAAGCATATCCTTTCCACCAAATACTTCCCAAATATCTATGCACAACCTCAATTTCCTTTCTTATGCTTTATGAGCATAAGGTTAAAAGAAAAAAGCACTCTCATTACTGATGAATGAATACCAATTTACACTGAACACAGCAAAACAAAGCAATCTGCAAACAACATGTACTCTAAGCTATCAGGAGATCATATATAACAGAATTTCCCTGTCTGTATTCAAAAAGCAGGAAAAACACCTCTCTTGGGTTCCTAAAAAGCTAAAACAAGACTGCAACTAACTTGATGGCTGCAGTAGGCAAGAATACAAATTCCCTGACTCAAATTCACCTTATGTACAGTGCTTATTCAAATATAATTAATTCTAACACAGTCTAGGGTTTGTTTGCTTACGTGTTTTTTTTATATAAATAATTGCATCCCAGTTGCTGAACTCGGAAGTCCTGTGGCAAACAATTATAGAACACCAGCAATCAATACTGAGTATACTTTGGGAGCACACAAAATACTCATCAATATCTTTAAAAGAAAATGGTAAATTAAGCTTTTCAGTGAAGATGCTTCATCCAAGGTCTTAAAGTCTAATATTTATCTTGCTTCTGAAATAAGGCTACAAGACTAGATTGTCAGCTGAAAATTGACAGTGAAGAGGTGGAAGCAGAAAGCATCTTCTATATAAAAAACTACAACATTAAAAAAATAAAAATAAATGGACATCCAGCTTTCCGTATAGGACCTAAAGAAGCACACCACTTCCAGAAAGTCTACAGTGTGAGACATGAACCACTTTGAAAAACAAGGTCCTTACACTAGCTTCAAACTTCTGAAAAATACTTAACTACTAGAGTACAAGAACAAACATAATCTTCCTGTTTTACATCATCATAACTTTCAATGTGATACCCAATTCCTTTTTGCTAAGTCACACTAGAGTTTGCCCTGCACATACCAAAACATCAGATTCTGGTTACGTACACGTACTTTGCTTTACAAAGCAGTTATGTGCCTCTAGTATGGCCATACTTCACCTTGGCAGAGAAAGATTAGTGATGTTTCTGTAGCTCTCTGAAGGCAGGTTTTCAGGCCTTTTTTTCCCTCCTGGTTAGCAATGACATGCTACTCTACATGAGGCTACTCTCCTGACCTCCAATAGTATGTTTTTTTTCCAGATGACTAGATTTCTAGTCATCTTATACCACCACTGGCCTTCCCAGTAAGCTCACAACTGTTAGAATTGGAGCTAACCTGTTACGGTGCAACGAGTATCTAACCCTTGGAGGGGAGATAAGGGAAGAACATTAGGCCAAACTGTCCAACTAGACAAGTCACCAGCTACACAGATGACTCAGTTGTAATCAGCAGTTGACTATCTGGATGTATTTTACAAAATAACAATGGTTTTAATTGCCCAACACAGCAAGAGGACAGAATGAAACAAACACAAAATGATTTATATCAATGTTTACATAATTGTTCTCTCACTGAGATCAAATCATGGTCAGCCACCCAACCACTTCGCTACCCAACTGTTTATGACTCGTCCCTACTGCAAAAGTTCTTGTTAGATTTTGTCACCGATAACCTTTAAAAGAAAAGTCAACTTGGGAAAGGTATTTCATCCCTTAACTGATCTTACCATAGTACTAATATTAGATAACAATTTAACATCCTTAAAAGGCTTACTGTTCTAAGAAGCCTTTTTATTTTTTTTGTAGGGACTACTCTACATCTGCAACGGAGTCTGGCTGGAGGCCTGTAACTAGTGGAGTCCCTCAAGGGTCAGTACTGGGAGCAGCACTGTTCAGTGTGTTCACTGATGACCTGCATGAGGGAATAGAGTGCACAGTCAGCAAGTTTACTGATGAC